>KV424895.1:0-18737 GCA_001632445.1 Peniophora sp. CONT | reverse complement strand
CCCGGAGCCTACCCACGGAGCCTGGCTTCCAGGAGCCCTGTTGCCAGTACATATTTGAAAACCCGGAGCCTACCCACGGAGCATGGCTCCCAGGAGCCCTATTGCCAGTACGTATTTGAAAACACAAATTCTACCCTCGGAGCCTGGCTCCCAGGAGCCCTGTTGCCAGTATGTATAAAAAAAGCTGGAGCCACCCTCGGAGTCCGACTCCCAGGAGCCCTGTGGCCAGTACATATAAAAAACCCCCAAACTCTATCCTCGGAGCCTGGCCCCCAGGAGCCCTGCCACCAGTACCTATTTGAAAACCCGAACCCTTATCCTCGGAGCCCAGCTACCTCCGTGACTGCGTTTGCTACAGGACACTACCTGACCGTGTTTCCCGGAGCTAAAATGGCCCTACATGACCCCAATTCCCGGTCATGTCCAGCCACATTATGTGGAGGAGATCAGCTTCTCAGCAGATTTCTTGCGGCGCGATCACAGGTGCTCAGGACAGGGCTGAGATCAGCATTATTCTTATTTTTATTCGCTTTTTCAATTTATTCGCTTTTTTCGGGCTTGTAGCAGGGATAATGACAGGGAAATTATTACACTCAATATCACCAACTATCTACATACAAATGAGTGCAAGAGTATAATTACAAAGCATAGGAATACCATAACACATAGTAATGGGTGAAGGAGTTGGTGTTCAGAAGGTAGTGACAGGGGTGAGATATTGGTTAGAAGCGAGATGGTACAGAATTTGAACGTACCCGAAAAAGCTTGTACATGCAAGAACATGAAGCTAAACATGCAAGAACGTGGATGGATCTGCAATTGCGAAAGGGCTACCTAAAGATCCTGTTGAAAGCTTGGATCAGCTCGAATTACTCTCATATTCAACAAACTCAACTGACATTTTGCCATGTCAAGCAGCCACATCCGACAACAAGGAAGGAAACATGAAACTGTGCTATGGGTTAGCCCAGAAAAGTGAATATCCAACATCACGACGTACGAGACAACATTGGGACATCGAGGATGGAGTTGTCGAGTGGGCAGTAAGACGTACCGTAGCCAGACGGGACGAAGTTGCACTTACGCAAAGGTGACAAGTGTGCTACAGAGACTGTGAGCATATGCACGACACAAACAGGGTTGCGACTAACCTGCTTCATGCACGAGACTTATCGCAATGCTCAATGATGTAAGGAATAATACATAGTGCCTGGAAGCATTGTCAGTGACACGCAATACGGATAGGACGTGCGAGGTAGGAGACACGCCTGCCACATCATGAGTTCACCTTGCACAACTCTGCCAAATGGATGAACTAAAATAAACATACCTGAATACCGTTGGTCTGCAAGCGGTGGCCGGCACAGCAAGTATGAAGGAAGAAATAACGAGGGAGAATAGAAAAGGAGGGACGTGGGTGGGGGTTGGGCGGGGGTGATGGTGGTCAAGAACGGAAAAACACGTGTTGCAAAGTCGCGCTTCTGAATTCTCGGCAAATGCTGATTGGCTTAGCCCCAATTGGCACAGAGCACCAGCGAGGATGAATATTGCGAGCCGCAGCAGGGCATGAGTGTCTGTTGCATATTGTAACATACCCACTAGAATAGATTGCAAGCAGCCCATCTTGTCCGCCCATACCACGCTGTTGCATAGCCGAAGACGTGCATGACTCAAGCGCGTCAGAGCAAATTCGACTAAGGGCACAACTCCTTTGCTTCATACCACCACGTCCCACCATATCCTCCCCGTTGCGGGCTTTCTCTCCCCCGCATGCTCGCGTCTCTTGGGAAGTACGTCTCTTTTGTGAGTACTTTTCATCTTGTTCTTCGAGTGAGGCTATTGAGGCTAATGAGAAAACAGGTGCACTAGCCTGCTATGCGCGAGTGGTGGAGGTGCTTCGCGCCTCCGCCGCTTGCGCATATTCATCTACGTACATGCACAGTGCCCCTCCCGTGACTACCGTCAATGTAAGCCCACGGGAGTGCATCGCCCTTGCGCCAGCAGTGCGTGAGTGGTGGCCGGTGCTCTGTGCCCCTCGTGCATATCCTCTACGCCCGCGCTTCGCGCGATCGGGCCATGGCTGTCAGTTTACTTAGTGGCTACTGGTTATAACAGGGCAAAACTGTTAAGTTTAACCACTTAACCATCTAAGCAGCTAACCACTTTTAACCAGATAAACACTTAGCAGGCAATGGTTAAAAAGAGGCCAGAGCAGGAATTGAACCCTCAACCTAGAGTAATAACCACAATCTACTAATGCTATAGCAGCTAAGCTATTAGGCTATAAAATACTTGTAATGTAATTGAAATATATAGGGGTTTTTGGCAAACAATACAGTGAGTATTTTAACATATGTGATACATATAAATGAAGTACTATACTGGGGTTACCATATATGGTAATGTTAAAGCCAATGCTTATTGTTAGTACCTGAAGCAATTTTCGCGCTCCCTACCCTAACCCTAACCCTAACCCTAACCCTAACCCTAACCCCTAGCCCCTAGCCCCTAACCCCTAACCCCTAACCCCTGACCCCTAACATAACCCTAACCAACCCTAACCTAACCTATAACCTCCCTAACCCTAACTCTACCCTTAATTGGGTGGCTGTGTGGGTGACGAGTCAGCTATATACAGTCTGTATATACTTATATTTTTCTATCACTTTACACTAATATATTTAGGGCTCTATGATTATTTCACTCTTTTCTCTGATTTATTTGACAGCTCCATGTGTTTCTATTACACTTTGAAGCTTATAAGCTTCTATAGTCTAGTGGTTATAGCATCTAGTGTGTTGCATGAGGTTGCTGGTTCAATCCCAGATTATCGCCGATTTTAACCACTACATGCTTAGTTTTTTGTGGTTAATTATCAACTATGCATATATATATATATAATGGCTGCTAGCTGCATTGTGCTTACAGTGGTTAAACTTAGCTGCTCATGCCCAGATCAACCACACTTTAATCTTAGTGGCAAGTCAGCCTAAGTTGCGCGATCCTCGCTATAAGAGCTACTTACTCCTCGATGGCTTCAGCACATCTCAACTACCCTTTGCGCTTGTGGCGGACGGGGCTTCGCACCGCCCTGCCGCTCACACATATTTACTACCCCTCGCACCCTGTCCATTACTCCATTCCCAGCGCTTTGTGCCACCCCGCCACTCGCGATATTCATCTACGCCGATACTTCGCGTCGCCACTACTGTTTCCTTACGTGTGTGCCTACGTGACATCACCTATAATAAGCTTTCGGTAGTTTAGTTGCTTGAGTGAGTTGTAGTGCACAGTACATAAGAAAACAAATGATATCCAATTGTTCAATTTATTCTATGTTTCGTGATATTCAAAATCGACATATAAAATTTACTGTGCCACAATATATACTACTTCAGTTTGTGAACATCAGGAAACACCCCCCCTGCTAAACCGCGCTAATGGGTGCAAACAAACGCTCAGTGAGCGTCCATTTGCATGAGCGTCCATTAGCGAGGTTTCGCAAGGTATGCTTCCGTGTCAACCCTCTTTTCGAGGTTCTCACTGCATGCTAATGGGCCACTCGGTGAGCAGTCTTTGAGCGTTCGATGAAGTGCTCGCAGCCCATCTGAGGCTTGATATCTGGTGACTCATAGTTATTTAATGACTCAAGTAATTCACAATATAAAATAATGTCATTGAATATATCGGATCACCGCACCCGACGGGAGGTGTGCAAAGTACTAGATACACTATATACACAACCGCACGAACAAAAAAAGGCCTTATGTCCTACGATAGTCAATGCTTTGCGTTCGCGAACCTCGGCGGCGGCGAGAACATGACTGGGAGCTGACCTGACAAACTGCAGATAAGTATCAAGGATGGGAGCTTACAGAGAGCAGGCTTACCATGAGAAGCTCGGAGAGGCTCGGCCATTGCAAGCCAGGGCACTGTGCCTCAATTAGCACGATAGCCAAAGCGTAAATGGGGCCTACATCAACCTCGGGCAAGGTGCACAATCAACGCGGGTCTACATAGGTCGCTCTCAGGTGACAAACTCGTCTGCGATAAAAGCCGAACATATCTATCCATTGATCAAACCTTCGAACGAGTGCTTGCATCGACCATGAACAGTACATAGCGCAATTGATTGAGCTGCAATTGTTGTCAGTAAAGCGCTGAAGCCATCCATGTAGACGACACACCTGAGTTACGGATGGCGCGTGTCCGGCTGAACGATGTGCAAGTACACCCAAAGCTACCATAAGCAGATAGAGAACCTGGTCGAGCGGGTTTACCGACCAAGACGCGGATTAGACGAGCGAGTAGCGAGAGGAGGGAAAGGCGAATGGGGGAAAGATGGTGGGCAGAGGCAAGGTTGGAGCGAAGTCGCAATGTTGTTTATAATGCGTCGCGCGCGTCACCTGCCGCCGCAGCCGCGCCGAGTGCCTTCAAGTTGTTCGCTTCCCTCATCTCTGACCACTGCATCGTTCCTCGCTCAGTGCAGTGTCTTGTGTCCCCCGATACACTGGGACATCCATTATCCGCCGTCGAGATCAAGGGACGCACGGAGACCCCCGGTCCTTTCGTGCACCCACACATCACCGATCTTGATGCTCGCATGACTCCAGCTCTCTTTCGTATACCTCAATTCCCGCACCATCTTTGCCTGGGGTGTGCTGTTACTGTGTACCCGAGCCAGCCTCGGATGGGCCAGGTTGCTGGTGAATTGCGGACCGAGAGTGCCAATACCCACACCGCGCTAGCCGCTTTGCTTCTTGTTTCCCACCTTGGGGCGCTATTGCACTTACTGGTCAGGCCCACTTGCTACTGTATCTTTCTTTATGATTTCTGTGCCATATCACTGCTAATATTGTATCGTATCTGGTTTGTAATGATATTCCCGTCCCTCATCGGTTCTGTCCTGTAAACTACATTTTCTTCAATATATTCTCTCTCCATAATCAGACGACACGGGGACTTATAAACGGAAAGCAACTTCATTGGTGTGCGTACACTATGATCGTAAGGTTTGACACCACGGCCAAATGGTGCAGCACTTCACGAGTGACGGTGACGAGTCGAACTGAATTATATCAGATTTTGCCACAGATGATGGAAAATGTTATTTTCCCACTCTGTATGGCAGTATAAGTACGGAGCAATCGGCTTGTGAGCCCCCATGCACAATTTGTAAGTACCCTATTAGCCAGCCATGAGCTATGAGCTATGGTAAGCAGCCCTTAGCATCAATTAGCACTATCTGCTAATTAGTTGTCGATGAGCGCGGCTTAGCAGAGGGGGCTTTCCCTGACGAACTGACAGCGAGTTAGTAAATACTGTGGGTGAGCCTAACTGAGGCTTTGGTGAGCCCTACTAGAGCTTTAGCGAGGCTGCTGTGAGATACATGTGAGATGCTGTGAGCTATCCACTCGGGTGAGCCAGCGCGAGCATGTATGAGCGGCTCCAAGGGAAATTTGCCTATGAGTTGCCGTGAGCTGAGCCTGAGCTTGCCCGAGCGGGGAGGTGTTTTCCTGATGTGTGTAACATCTTTACAAGATCTTTACACTCAAAATCACCTGTGGCTAGTACATATCAAAACACCCGGAGCCTACCCACGGGGCCTGGCTCCCAGGAGCCCTGTGGCCAGTATCTATTTAAAAATCTGAGCCTACTCCCGGAGCCTGGCTCTTAGGAGTGCTGTGGCCAGTACATATCAAAGAACCTGGAGCCTATTCAGGGAGCATGGACCCCACAAGCTCTGTGGCCAGTATCTATCTCAAAATCTGATTGTACCCCTGGAGCCTGGCTCCTAGGAGCGCTGTGGCTAGTACGTATAAAAAAATCCCGGAGCCACCTTCAGAGCCTGGCTCTCATGAGCCCTGTGGCCAGTACCTATTTGAAAATCCACACTATGAGCGCGGTTTGCGCTAATCTTCAGCCGGTGACCAACCCAAGTCTGGCAGTTTGACTGCTAAGATGCTGGTTTTTCAATGGCTGATCCAGGGGCTGATTGATCAACCCCGGATTTAGGCAGTTAATCACCCTGGACTAGCTCTTAAACAGCTGGTTTTCCAGCTAATTGGCTGAACATCAGTCACAATTCACCGGGTGATTTTCAGCGCCATTGCGGGCCACAGTGCCAAGCCTACTCTCGGAACCTGGCTCCCAGGAACCCTATAGCCAGTACATATTAAAAAATCCGGAGCCTGGCTGTCTCCATGAATGCCTTCGCTACAGGACACTACTTGACCATGATTCCCAACACTAAAAAGATCTTACCTGACTGAGGTTCTCAGAGCTGTCCTGTTAAATTATGTGTAAGTCTGCCTGCAGTGCTGCAACTCAAGCACTAAGAGTCTTGATGTTCGGTTCACGAGGGTCCTTTTTTCTTCTTCTTCTTCTTCTTCTTGCTGCTATTGTCGCTGCTATCGTTGTCGCTGTCACTATCACTAGACTTCTTGGATTCGCTAGTGACATGTTCGCTTTCGTCATCTCAATTGTCTTTTAGAGTGTTATCAAAGTCACCGCATCGTAGTAGAATACCTACTACCTTGTTGATCTCGCTAACTCCCAGGGTACTTTCTTGTCATGGTTGGGGTAGTGTATCAGGAGACAGTGTCGTGTGTCCTTTCGTAACTCTCAATGAATACCTGACCAGAACTTCTTCTTGAATTCGCGGTCCTTTAGCATACCGTTACGCTGCATTCGTGGGCCGTAGTTGGCAGTCAACTAAGTATGTAGCCTGTTAAACTAGTCACTCGTAGTTAACACAGTCAGGCAAACAGGGAGGCACTAATTATCAGCTAAAGCCAGACTATCAGTGGCTTTATGGTTAGCTATTATTTGCAACTAATTACGAAGCTGTTAATTAGCACTATATTGGGCCGTTGTAAGTCCATTGTGTGGGTACCATCAGTGATGGTTGACCAGCTAATCGGGCTCACTCATTTTGGGATCCCATCAATAACGTCACTTGCCCCAAGGGGTGTTCGGGACTGCTATGTCAGACCGCGGCGGCTCCCAACTTCGTTGAACCATGGTCGGGCACCTACCCACCCACCCACGTGGCGCCACATGCATGCCATAAAAGGCAATAGTAGTGGGTCCAAGTAGGCAGTCTCAGGTCCGATTTGCTGCCCGGATCTCTTACCGACATTGCTTACCTTGTTCTGCACTGCTTAGAAGATCTGCAGTAGCTTCATATGGTATCTGTTATATCAATACAGCCTAAGTACAAGTTCAGGATTAGCTACTTATACTATCCACTATAAATGTCACTTTCTATGTTATAGGCCGAGATAGCCATAACACAGTATTGAATGGCAATGGGGTCAAATGAAACCAACCATCACGTACCTAGAGCAAATGAACCTCTGTGTAGAGAACCTGAAAGCAATTGAACCGGAATAAAGGCCGTGCTGGCCGAAGAGTCTGCCACCAAGGCAGGGACCAGGAGAAGAGCTTAGCGCTTGGGGACGGCTAATGGACGGATCAAACGAGCGGCATTATCGTACTCGTAAGAACTGGAAACCACAGTGACCCGACTGTCATCCCGAAAGAATGCGTGGTCCTGGTGCTGGGTGTGAAGAAGGGAGGAGCAGCAGGTCAAGGTAAACCATGCAACATCTGAGAACAGCTACACCCATTGTCAAGTGTGTCTCACCATACACATCAAAGTACTTGAGTGCACATATCCACTTATCAAAAGCTCTATATTGTGTGGAAAAAAAAGTGCGGCAGCAGGGGTGCTAAAGGGTGAGTGCTAGCATATTGGTCAAGGCGACGTGCGAGTACAAAGCCCGATAACACCAAAAGAAAATTATGACAATCATGTACGTACAGAGGATTAGGCATCCGCAAAGTCTCATCCCAATCGGACCAGCGATATACCTACGATAGCTGGCCAGCCTGCTAGCTGGTTGCTTATTCAGCCTATATCGAGAGGGTAAAGTGTCAGATCGAAAAACAAATAACAGCACTGGAATGGGCATGCAAAACGCGTCAGATTTCACTGTCTACTGTAGCAAAGGGACGGGGCGATGAACCGGTGGCTGCTGGGCCAGTCTGCCCAAGAGCGGGTACGGCGGACGGGATCGTGATGCGGACATGGATGGAAGCATAGGAGTAGATGGCTAGAGTGGGAGTCAATAGTGGTGCCGTGCCGTGATAAATAACAGCTACTGGTGAGCGTACGAAGATAGAGATGCACGCAGCACGCTCAATTTGTTGATGCACGGCACGGCGGCTACACGTGGCAGAGATGGCGTTACGAGTCACGGTGGACATTGCTCTCGACGCCCTACAACATGTTCTGGGTGATCTATATCAATATAGTTGTCTCACAGAGCATCTCTGGCATCGTTATATAGCTGTGGACATCGTTTGAGACCTGCCCGGGGCAAATCCCGGCACTTCCCGGGCGGGGTCGCAACTTCTTGTTCACCCACCCACCCAGCCCCGGTCAGGCACCACGATCCCGAACACCCCTTGACTTGCCCTCCTGCCTGCCCCCTTCATGCTCCCCTCCCTCCCTCCCTACTGCCCTGTTGGGCACAGGGTCTTTTGCAACATGTACTCCTTGCTTTTCAGTATGATAGTTTTCAATTGTATCTGTGCCCTGGCCTGTCTCAGCTCCTCCAGAGCTTATTTTCTGGTGGGTCACATTTTTTCGAAATTGGGGCTGGCTGGGCTAGTACTGGTAGAATCAATATGTGTTGTGGTTTATAAGCACTATGAGGGTATATAATTATGCCTGTGAAGGCCGCTTGTGAATAGCTGCTCGCGTTCTGGAGATACAGGTACCTTCCCCTCCTGCCCCCAAAACTGCTTACCCTCCACAGCACAGTCTACCCTGCTTCAGGTGAGCTGTTTATGGGATCACTGGGGTTCTTTGGCTCTGTGAAGACGCTGGTGAGCACTGCTTCCTGGTGCACCCAGCCGTTTTCGCGCTACATAGACCTTCTCCTCCTGCCTGCATTCTGGGCCACCCCCTGTTTCTCCCTCATTCCTGGACCCTTTGATCTGAGTCTTTGGAGAATGATAGTGGCCTTCACAGGCATAATCATATACCCTCACAGTGCTTATAAACCACAACACATATTGATTCTACCAGTACTAGCCCAGCCAGTCCCAATTTCGAAAAAATGTGACTCACTAGAAAATAAGCTCTAGAGGAGCAGAGACAGGCCAGGGCAAAGATACAATTGAAAGTATCATACTGACAAGCAAAGAGTACATGGTGCAAAAGACCTTGTGCCCAACAGGACAGTAGGGAGGGAGGAAGAGGAGCATGAAGGGGGCAGGCAGGAGGGCAAGTGATGGGATTGACGAGATTGATGGAATCAATGGGAAGGGCTCATGGCATGTGAACTGATGGACATCCAAACTCATGGATTCATCAATTGATCACTGGCTCTTGATTTGCATCAATGGCCATACCACTGGATCAACAGGCTTTTGACTAACAACACTAACAACCAAAATAATCAGCCTCGCTCGTTGTTAACTTGCTAACCATGGTTACACTAACCACATCTGGGCAGTTAAACCAGTCTCTATGGTTTGTATGGAGTCAACTACAGTCCTCGTGTTAGGAAGCCTCGCTTGTACCTCAGGTAGGATTGTAGTGATCTCATCTTAGAATGGTGTGACTTTTACAGTAATCTACGAGGTTGTCTTCTTGGTAGCATTCATCACGAAAGTCTGCATCGTATAGGTGCTCGACCTCCCCTGCTAGTAGCAAATTGATAGACGTAGGCATCTTCTTCCCGCGAGGGCGGTATTCTTCACCGCCGCGATCAATGATATACTAATCCCATGAGGGATCATTCGCATGTGTGTGTACGACAGTGGGTCGCTTCCGCTTATGTTGCTTGTGGTGTCCTCGGAATGATGGTTGAGGACTGTGGCCTGGTCCAGATGATCCGGATTCATCTGAGCTTAAATTTGAGCTGCTTCACAAAGGGGATGGAGGTCTTGGGGTTGTGCTGGTGGCACAATACTTGCGCTAGTGTTAGCCGGATGGGCTTGAATGGCATCAGCCATAAATCCGTACATCACGGGCAGTGGAGAGAGTTGCCTAGTAGGTTGGTGATGCTGAGCGTGTGCATATATGTGCGCGTCCTGTGATTGTGGCATGGCCTGGTGAGCATGATGTCTTGTTGAAGGTCCGGCTTGTTGATGCTGAATGTGCACATCTGCGGGCATATATAGTGGTCAGGCATAGCCTGGCAAGCGTGTGGTCTTGTTGATGGACCAACCTGTGGCGAGGGTTGGCTGGTGTACTTTTGATGCTGGACGTGCGCATCTGTGTGCATATATTGTGGATCAGGAGTAGTCTGGCGAGCATGGTGTTGTTTTGATGTACCTGCTAGAGGAAGGTTAGTAACAGGGACGGGTTCACTTACCTGTACATGGTGTTGTGATAATTGTGGTTGTGCGGGCTGCTTCCCTTTCTTTCGGCGACGAAATTCTTGGTGTCTTTCTTTCTCAAAATCAGAGATGTTGCTGTCAGAAGGGGGGGGACAAATTCCGTACAGATGGTGGTCGAGGGGAGATATGCTTTGGCCAATTCATTAGACCTGAATGACCCAGTAGCTCTCGTAAGAGACTTGTTGAGTTAGGGTTGGGCATGGGCGGCACTCTCCCAGATGCGGTGGGTAGAGGAGCAAAAAGGGATGACTGTACCTTGGTTGAAACTAGAGGGACAGGCATGATGAGTGGAGGTGAGCCAGCAATAGGGCTCTCACTGTGGTGTCGGCTTGATCAACTGGTAACCATACTGGTTGGGATGAACATGTTGCATATCTGTTCGTCCAGCGAGACAGAAGAGAAGTTTGAGTACAAAGATGGTGATTGCGTAAATGCAGACACTTTGGATGGAAGGCTGAGTGCACAGTTGGATTGACTTGTCAATGAATCCCCCTGCGGTGGTTACCACTATGTTGCGGATGCAGAGTGTTTCAGTGGATTTTGAGTAAACTGGAGTCTGTGGGTTCTTGGGTTGGCCGAGGGTGAATCAGGAGGAAGACACTCCCCAAGTTGATCGGGTTTCACAGGTTTTCCGTATGTTCCTGGTGGTTCGGAGGGAATTGAGATCAGTGTGTAGATAAAGTATTCAATGATCTGAATAGTCTATGAGTTCCAAGTGTCGATAGGGGATATGGACTCGAGGTGATGTATGATTAGAGGTAGTTTATTTGGATTATGTCCCGCATAGGTAGGTTGGTTCTACTTAGACTTATAAGACTACTGGCAAAATAGTGTTCGGACAGTAGGTCTTCTCTGATAGGGCTGATGGTACTGGGTAAGCGCAATAAAGTCGGGAATAATGTGCCAGATTTTTCATGGATGAGCAAGTTTATCTGCACTCTAGTTGGTTAATCAGTAGACATTCGGGTACTCCGTTGAGTATCTGTCAGGCTTAGGAGTGAAGGTGGTACTGTCTTGAGGCTAGAAGTTGTTCGACTTGTAAGCAATATTATGATCTGCTTAGATCTAACTAAGTACAAGTAGGAAGTGTGGGGTATATAATGTGTGGGTTGTGTATTACTAGGTTTTGTATAATTGGTCCTCTAATCTGTATCTAAAGTAAAGATATATATACTACTGTTAGTCCGCTTATAAATGTGTTTGAGTCCGCTTATGTGTGCGGGAGAATCCGCTTATGCACACGGGAGAATCTGCTTATGCATGCGGGAGAATCCGCTTACACATATAGGAAAGTCCGCTTACAAAGGTGATAGAATTTAATCTTGATCATCTGATCAAGAGGATTGTTCCGCCTTGTGAGTGCCGTATTCTTACTGTTTACTCGAACTAGGTGTTCGGGGTCAGCAAGATATATTTCAGCACACACAAGAGTTCTGCATACAATGGCGGGGGTATAGTAGCGGTGCAGAAGGAGAAGAGGTACAAAAAGAGGTAGAGAGATGGCACATAGGCAAGAGTGCACAGGGGCATTTTGCATATCAATGGGACTTGGGTTCACAGAAAGAGAAATTGACTGGGCGGAGAGGGAATGCAAACTACTTGATCTTGTTCGTCACCCTGCTGGGACCTCTGAAGCGAGAGCTTCCACTGGCCATGAAGGTCCATACTTGCTAGGTGGCGGGTGAGCGGGTAGAGCATATGCGGCCACGTGTCCCTAAACAAATTGGTGGGAGGAGCCAGCAATGAATCGCTCTCCTGCGGGTGGATAGGTGTATGGGGCTTTACTATTCTGTTGAGTGGTACTGTTGTGCTCCTATGAGGGATGAACTACTTACCATAGCACACGGGTTAAAGAATGCAGGCGGCGGGACTATACCATTGCGCAATGGCAGGTCGAGATTGTCCACCACTATTGGCAAGCCCGTGCCAATGCTGGGCTCAAACATGTGAACGGTCGGTGTGGTGGGGTGCGTGAGCAGAAGCCAGCCTGTCACCCAGTTGTTTGGAGCAAGCAAAGTGAGATAGTTGCCATTGATGATGGAGCAGATCTTAATGACGATGTCGACAATGTGGGATTGGAGTGGCTTCGAGTTCTTGAGGTACAACCAGGCGACTTGAGAGAAGTCCGGAGCGCAACATGTAAGGGGGACAATGAGGTAGGAGTAGAGGTTGCCTGCTGGTTTGTGCCATCCTCTGCCCATCTGCCAGCCTATGATGCATAGATGGAACATCACCTTTGTGTCGCTGCGGATGACAAAGTTGGTGACAGTAGTGTAGCACTCGACTTCTCGACAAAGACGGTGGATGATAGTAGAGCCACAGCACATGATGGCATGCCCAACCGGATCGAGAAGCCAGATGAGCACCTGGTGCACGCCATGATTGTCAAGGCACTCGTTGAGAAAGCTGAGAAACAAGATGAGGCTGAGTGAGACACATTGGTTGAATATTATTGGTGTTGGGAGGCACGGAGGCGGGACGAGGCCTGGCGGCACAGCCAGGGGTTGCTGAATGTTAGGAGTGTGCTGGACGGATGCAGAGCTCGTGGGCTGAGGGTTCTGGATTCCCATGGTCTCGGACACCGAAGAGCTCAGATAGATGTAGTCCGGAGGCGGCAACGTAGTCCCCACCTGCACCGGAGCCATAGACGTGAGAGAGAGAGCCAGAGACAAGCAGAAGGAGAGATTGCCCTCGTTGGAGTCATGAGCGGGGCTGGGCAAGCACATGTTGGCTTGAGGCAAGTTTGTCTCAACCAAAAGTATACTTAAATGTCTCTCGGTTGATGGATTCTCATTGGGGCCACCCACGATGCAGCGCTCCGCTGATTGCCGGTTTCTGATATTGCTATGGGGCGACATTTGATATTTGAAACAATGACCGCATGCATCTAATGTAACCAGCTTCTTCCGCAGAAGCTTGGCACAAGGCTTAACCTGCTGCTGATTGCTGTTTAACCTGATTTCTTTGTGTATTGTTTGCTGCGCAACAACGGCTAGCGGGTGGGCCAAATAGAATACACCATTAGTGGTCGGAGGTCCGGTCCGGTCCGGTCCTGTCTTTTGCATGTTTTAATACACAACTAGAACCGCAACCGGTCCGTAAATCTCAGCATGCAGCGAGACACCAACCGAGACCACCCAGGACCATGTAAGACCGGTTATAGGTGGTCTGGTCTTCCTCGTCGGACTTGTTCAGACTGGTCTGAACCGCACTAGCAGTCCCAGCGGTCCTAACCGGTCCACATAAGGTTTAAGACCGGTTAGGTCCAGCTGCAAAGGAGTGTCAAGCTGCTTGAGCACCACTGTGACCGTTCACGGCACGTCGTGTCACAACACGTCAACGTGTCACAATGTTCAGGAATCAATTCTTGTCGCAAAGTCGTACAGGGTTCAGCGAGAGGTGACATCTGAGCATTTATTATCATTTGAAGTTGCATATTAAGACCATATATGTGGTTTTCACTGTGGTCTATCGCCCGATGTGCAGTCTACATAGTTGAGCTACGTGAATCAAGCTTCAGACATAGCCACGAACTCCTTGAACTCACAAGTCATCAGTTCCACCTCCTCGACCTTCTGCGAGTTGAGGTTAGCAAAGTTGAAGATGGTCCCATGCCATGCAAACTTCATCATCTGAAGCTGCTCAAAGTGTTCAGAGCCAAGGCGAGAGCGCTTATGCGTGGCAATCTCCTTGGCCGCCAGGAAGAGACACTCGCAGGCGGCGGAGGAAGCTGGAATGGATAGGTAATCAAGTGTGAGACAAGCGAGCGTAGGATATTTGAGGTGTCGATCCTATGGCTATGATCAGGTACAGTTGATACAAAAAATGTGTCAACACGCACAAACCACCACTTGAGCAGGTCAACATCCTATGTAGCAACGTCAAAGGAAGTGAGCCAGCGGCACACTTCCTCACGCCACCCCTTGGGCTGTGCCTTTGGTGCGGCCACCATGTGCTCACGGTGTTTGCAATCGTAGTTGGACTCATGTGCGGGAGGTGCCTCGGGCTGAACAATCTGCTGTGGTATAGCAGGGGGTTCACCATCATGAGACGCCTGCGAAGCGCCAGCCTGGTTCTGCTGCAACTCATCCCCAGGAATCTTCAACCTATGGACGATGAGCAACTGCAGTAGGATTGAGTAATACAGCATATATACCACTGTCTCAAAGATACGAGTGGCGAACTCTTGCCAGTTGATAGTATTCTTGACGCCCTCCGCGATCAAGTTTTGCTGCTGTCCGGCACCGCCACACTTCTCCGTGATATAGTCAAGCTTGTAGTATGGGTGGAGCACTATCAGTAGCAATCAGCCGCCGAATTGCGAGAACAAAAGATGAATAGATAGGTACTGAGTGAGATGATGGTGGTGGGCTTCTTCTCTACATAGATCATGTGGTATTGAGTGAGCTTCTTGAGGCCAGCGTTGAGTGCATCCTTGAGTGATGAGTACACGGGATCATCGCACTTTGCCTCCCACTTCTCGAGAAGATCCTCCAGTCGAGGGATTGCTTGTCAAAGAGTTGGGACCTTCTCCGAAGAGAAGAGCTGCTGGATACCATGTGCACCCTGCATTAACAAGGTCAAAGATGTACAAAAGAAGCGAAAAGTGAAAAGTGTACATAGATGACATTGCAAAGCAAGTCCGCATCGGCCCAGCATTCCTCCGAAACCTTGAATGTGGTCCAGGGAATTGACTTGATCACCTTGCCATCCTTCTTGAGTGTCGTAATGGGTCCAAACTGCTCGTCCGCGGTATTGACAAAAAGGGATATGGCCTATGCCCTCGAAGTCAGCCGATGTCGAAGATAAAGGCAACTTGAAAAAATGTACACGGTGCAGTTTACTTGATTGAGTGAGCATGTACCAGAAGGAGCTCCAGCAAATGTTGCTGTGGAATGGTATGACGAGCAGAGCACCGGGAATCTTGGCAGTAACCTGGCAGCTTCTGAAGTACTCCTTACACTGACCCGAGGCATTGATCTGTACAGCATATCAGTGACGCGTGAGATCCCAACAAGAAGAGAAGCATATCTTGATAGAGAGTGTGCGAACCATTGCAGCAACGTTGGTCTTCCCACCATCCAAGAGGCTACTGGGACCGGCAGGGTCAAACTCCTAAATCACGGTGGTCATTTCAATCGCCGACAGTGGTCGTTTCAACCACCGACTTCTTGGTTACAGTAGTGAGACAGCCTCAATGGCAAGCTCAATGACATGGCCAAGGCAACTATTGGGTTGAGTGAGAATATCGTAGACGGATGCAACAAAATGGATAGCATACCCAAGTAGGGATGTTTCAGTGTCCCAATTGGAGAGACCATGGATGCTGTGCACGCTTTCAATGGCATTGGACATAGTGCCGTTGTTGCTCACGTTATCGGCGGTAATCTTCCCGAGCTATAGTGGTGTGAGTAATGGATCTGAATGTACAGTGTACAGTAGCATATCTTATAATGATCCTCCGAGAAGATGCCAACACGCTCAAGGATACCAAGAAGATGACAAGCAAGATTGAAGCTAGAATGTTTACCGGAGAGGCTGCAGAACCCGATAACCTCACTGTGGAAGTGCCATGCTGTCTTGAGAACCTCAATCTAATGTGCGGTAGAGGCGAGAAAGGAAGCGCTGGTGAGGTCTTGTGACCAGCAATCTGTTGTACCGTGGAACTTGCCTGGCGCGTTTTGAGCAGATAATCAGTACTGATCGAGGCATTAATAGACAAGAAGATACTGACCGCAATGTTTTCTTGAGCTCCGCAATGCGCTTCACAAAGCTGTTGTGGATGAACATCATGATGTCGTGGGGAGAGGGGATATCTTCATCACGCATCTTGGGCCGCATGCCGACCAAGATGTTCCGAAAGACCGGCTTCCCAGAAACCATAATAGCCTGCGTGAATAGGTCAGGAGCGTACTTTGATAACTGATGTTAAAGTACACCTGATCGTCAACAGCAACAAACTTAGCAACGAGCTCGAGTATGCTCTCCCACAAGAACCCCTGAGCCAGCTGAGTATGCAGGAAACCTTGGTTGAGCGGTTGCTCCTTGGGGCCCGACACCTTTTGCGAAAGAAGCTGGGCCTTGACCACGGGAGGCATGCAGTGCTCATTCGGCTTGATGGGAGGCTTCGCATCCTCGCAGAGCTTTGAGTATGTGTCCCAGTGCTTCCAGATGTGCTGGCAGCACGTCGAGTTACCGCCCATAAAGAATGCCACTGTGAAACCCTTTGCAGAATTGATGACAGTCTCGCTTTCCCTGGATCTATTGTAAGGATACGACTAAATGCCACAATGAAGTGTACGTACTTGCAGATTTTTCACCACCTACCCTTCTTGATCGGGCCGTAGGTCGCCTCGCCATTGTTATTGAGTCCAGTCTTGGACCGAGTCTTCACCTTAGGGATAAAGATGAGGAGAAGGACGTGTGTTGTTTCGTCCTTGACGGGCTTGACCTTGGCAGACGGGATGTGCTTGACGGGTTCCTCGCGTTCAGATTCGAGATCCTTCCAAAGAGGTTACTTTTAGATCTCATGGAAATAGATTATGCACGTACAACATTGACAACATCTTCAACCGGAGAGTCATGCTCACCTGCGTCAACGAGCTTGACTTCAGAGGACTCAGCACGGGCTTTCTTGTGAGTCTATGTGGTTGATGACATCTCGTGCTTCTTGCCAGACGTACGACCCCGGCTGCCATCATCCTCAGAGCTCACACCACCCGCACCGTTGATGTCTTGATGATGCCAACGCGTTATCGGGTCACGGCCCGACGTACGAGTGGGAGCAGCAAAACCAGCAACTTTTGGAGCCATTCAGAATGTCAGGAAGAAGACAAGACACAAAGGGTGTAGCCGGTTGAGTGTGAAAACAGCACAAGTTGAATTTATATAAACTAGCAAACCTGGCAGGAGGATGTCCCCACCCTCGGCAACTTCCAGAGCACAGGTTAAGCCAGGTACCTCTGCGATGGATCCTCGAATCATTGCTTGATATTTGTAACTAGTAAGTACACTACACAAGCAAGACAGATGTGCTTGGGGTACAGACATCGTGGTGGTTCGAATGGAATCGTTGCGATGTGTGAAGCATCAGTGCTCAGCACTTCTTTGGGCTTCTTCACTTGTGTGCGTGGTGTAAGCGGTCTGAGTCCTTCCTTCTTTGATGGATCATGTGCTAATGTTCATATCTTCAAATTCCTTTCCTCCTCCACATCTCAGCTGTGGATATAGATACTCGGTAAATAAACTGGTTGCAACGGGTCCCTGTCGGTTGGCTCCCGGTCTTGTCTTTGTACAGTAAAATCTAGAACCGCAACCAGGACTGCACATGAACCACCTATAACCAGTCCTACACGCTCTCAGCGGTCCGGTCTGAACCGCCCTTCGGTCATGGTCCAGTTGCGGTCTGCCTGTGGTTCAAATACCGGACCTGGGAACACTATACACCATCGTACTCACATGTACAAAGAGCCCCCAGGGACCGAGTTTGGTCCCGAACGGATGAGCAGATGGGGTGCTGGATATGGGCGGAGGGAGGAGAAGCAGGTTGGGGTGATCGGGAGTGCACTCGAGAACAGCTGTACTTACAGTCAAGCTGTATAGACCATGCAATAGACAATACTTTAAAGCATATATATACTGCTCTATAGCCCTATAGCGTGAGAAACACGGCCCCGGCAGTAGGTGGACGACAAGCTGGCTCCTGGTACAGTAACCGGGGCAGCGCTCAGTAACCAAGGCAGCTAGAACAAAATAAAAATCATTTAAATGATCTATGTACCAATGAGCAGGTAATCTCAAATCATTGGCCCAAAAAAACCAGTGGTACACGTACACCAGCAGACCAGCCCCAAGTATCAGAAGTTGAGTCCGCAGCTCTCCAACGTCGCTGCCAAGCTCCTCGCCCACGCTCAATCGGAGAAGGCAGCTGAAGAGGCTGCAAACGCTGCACGCTCATCGCCTGCATCCATGTTCCGGTGCGAGTTTCATGGCCCGAACAGTACGCACGCCACGAAGGACTGCTTGGCCATCAAGGGCGCAGCTAGCCGTGCGGAGAAGCAGAAGAAGAGGAGGAAGAAGCCGAAGGAGGAAAGTGGTAACGCGGCGGCAGAACCGGACGTAGAACCTGCTTCACATGTAGTGTCTGTCTCCGTGCAATCTTACGAGAAGGTTTCTGCTTATGTTGCACGTGATCCCCATTCGTCTGCGAAAGCTGTCCTCATTGACTCGGGCACATCCTGCACTATGTCTGGCGACAACAGTCTATTCGAGACATCTTCGCTACGCCCGCTTGATCCTCCTCGTCCGGTGCGACTTGGAAA
>KV424894.1:0-18808 GCA_001632445.1 Peniophora sp. CONT | reverse complement strand
CTGCTCTCTTGACATACGCGCGACACGACGCGCCGCGCCGGAAACGTTGGTCACACAAACTTTGAGCCTGGTCCCTACGGCGTCGTCCCGGTCGCGCAGGCCGACGCGGTATCTGGTCGTACGTGCATCTTGCGGGGAGACCGCCTCTCTCAAGCACGGGCCAGCCACAGCTCTGCAGCCTACGAGGTGTGTCGGGCGACGCCGAAAGCAGGGCGATTTCGTTGAGTTGAGTCCGAGTTGATTTCCCCACAGGCCCCACCTCGACTCAAATCAACTCAAATCGGACCGATTTCGAATCAAATCGCGGCAACACTAATCCCGAGCCATACATCTGAGAGTAGATGCCCTATCTCGTCCCAGAGCGATGTTAGGATGTCATCGTGTCGAACAGGCAAACTCATTTTTCATTCTTCTTCCCTCGATATACTGCGTCGGTCGTCTCCCTCACCTTGTCTCTCAAATCCGCGGCAAACGTGGGCGTACAGCAACTCAACCCTGAAGTACGAGATTGCCGGTTGATTGCCTTATTCCCTTATCCAGGCGACCCTTCAATCTTGAATCCCGACAGCGCCCTCACACATCCGCAGCGATGCAACGTTGCCCGGAATCTTATGTCGTCGACGCTTCCATTGCCTGTACTTTGCGTGCGTCTTCGTGATCACCCGCCTTCACTGTGTGAACTATCTTCAGGGTCGTCAATCCGATCGGCTCAGGCTCGCACGGCGACAGCGACGATAGGTGCTCTCTTCCACCAGAATGCCTCGGCAACATTCCTTTGAACTCGATAGAACAAGAGCGCGCATGCTATTGCTATCATAACATTTCAACTGCGTCGAGCTCCGCCGTGCACTCAGGACAACATGGTCTACACGTTTCAAGTATCTTCAGCTAGAATAACTTGCAGACATCCTGGTCTTTGGCGTCGGCATCTGAGAGCCACACTCTGACGCTTTGCTTCTCTGCACGCGCCGTCTATGGAGCGTCACAGAGCAACGAGAGTTCACGAGCGCCTTCGGCAGAGGGGCCTGGAGGCTAGAGGACGGTCGGCCGGGTGTATCGAAGTCGTGGATCCAATCAACGCGACCCTGGTGCGCCGCTTCTCCGACGCTCAGGAGCTGGCCGCGCCTCGTCCCGACAAATCTCGTATATATGAGGCGCGGCGTGGCAGTTCCAATGTACTCTCCTCACTATCTCTCACCTCTGAAATGCCCTCCGCTATATCGCAGACACGCCCGAGCATGGCGCCGCGACACTCATCGGCGTCCATGATCTCACAATCCAAACCGACCTGTTTCTCATCCCCTAGGTTAGTGCTTCTATTCAGGCTCACTACTCGACCCTGCGAGTACTTCCCGCTTGCCCTCTTCGATGTGTCTTCGTGCAACTCTCCTGCCTACATATCATCATATCATCCCTGACCGCCTGACGTCTATCACCCCTATCTTCAAACCATGTACAAGATGCTAATGAACGATTTCACACCGTAGGGAACACTGGCAGCTCGCTGTCGAAGCTCGTTGCTCGGCTTTACATACCTTGACCGTCCCTGATGCGCAAGTCGACGGCGCCGTCGCACAACTGTTCGATGATGAGCTGCGGGCGATGCGCGAGGCTCTCGCACAGATGGAGACGCTGCGCAATCGTGTTGTCGTACACGCGACGATGCTTCCACTACAGCTCCTTGCGCGGGTATTCTTTTTCGCCTCGGAGCTATGGGCCCCACCGGGCGGCTACCCGGGATACTGTAAGAAACAGCAGCCTGTCTCTGCACCTGTACCGGATCTTGTCGTCTGCTCACATGTGTGCAAGAAGTGGAGAACGGTACGACACGCCTTTGCCAGTTCCTATACGTACTCTAACGCTCCTTGTACAGGTTGCACTCGGCCATCCTGAACTCTGGACATCGTTGTCCTTTCCCGCTTTGGCCGCTCCTCTTGCTCGATTATTTGCTGAGCGTGCCCGTCACTTTCCGCTCGATGTCAGCATCGATGCCTCCCTCGTGCTCTCACAATGGCCGCGCGCCTTTGCAAGAGGTCTCCAGGACGCGAACGCTGTACCGCGCGTGCAGACCCTTGCACTTGCCGCTGACATTGCGTCTCAACGAGGCATGAGCGAACTACGCGAACTCCTCTCTGTCTTCGGTGCAGAAGCTCGCAGTCTGCGCACGCTCTCTATACACGGCGCCCATCGCGGTACTGCAGCGATCCTGAAGCTTCCCCGAGATCTCTTCGCGGACGCGCCAGGGCTATCAACCCTTTCCCTCGGCCACGTCCTACCCTCTCCTGACGCTCCCATGGTCCGCGGTTTGACCAGACTCGACGTACGAGCACCGTACTCGGTTCTTGCGGCAGGAGAGTCTTCGTGGCTTGACGCTCTGCTGCGCAATGCGCGCCGCCTGCAGACGTTAACTGTCTTCATTGACGACGCCTTCAAACCCGATATCATCCGATGCAAAAGTGCGCCGCTCTACGTTCCCGACTCTCTACGCAAGGTTACGCTGCACGGCGCCGCACCCGCGTGCGCCTCATTAGCCCTTCGCCTTCCGCCAGACTTACGGGTAGCCATGAACGTACATGACATTGCGGGCCCACAGCTGCCGGTTCTGCTTGACACACGATTCCCCTCATCGGCTCCTGTGCGCTCGTTACTTCTTTCAGTAGAAAGCAACGGGCGAGGACTTGCGGCGCTCGGCGCTTGGCACGATAATTTCGCGCGACACGACATGCCTGGCACGACAGGAAGCGAGACCCCGCCTGGCTCATTGTTATCGCCCAAATCCTCCCGCCCAGTAGCCCTTCGGTCATCCGCGTCATCCGCTTCCTCTTCGAGGTCATCGTCTTACGGCTCGCTGGCTTCTGCATTCGCAGGGACCTCAGTATCGTCCCGCACCTCCGCGCCGCCCTCGCCTGGACCAGCGGCCAAGCCGCAACTCGACATGGGCATTCTCAATGTTATCCCTCCGTCTTCGACCGTTGTGCGTAAGCCCACGCTTTGGCTTGATGCGCGCCGTATGGGAGGGGGCATCGTCCCCGGCGCGGGTTGCAGTGTCATTCAAGCACTTGGCATGGACCTCAGCGCATTGGAGAAGGTGCGCGTCGACGAGCGCGACTTCGATCATGTTGCGAGAAGGAAGGAGTGCTCCGGACCTGCGTGGACACCATCGGGGTGGCATGCAGCGTTTGGGAGTTCCAAGGCGATGAAAGAGGTATTCGTGCACGGGCCCGCATCACAGTCGCTCCTCGTTGCTTTATCGACACCACACTCGCCTTCTCCTGCTGGTTCACGTCGCAACAGCCGAGAGCTCAATGGGAGTGATGTCTCCTCACGCGGGATGCTCTTCCCTGATCTTGAGCTCCTCGAGTTGCATGAGATCATGCCCGAGGACGTAGATGTATCCGGTGCGCTCGCTCGACGCGCTCAGGTACTTGGGCGGAAAATCAGCACTCTCAGACTTCCCCGCGCCTTTGAATGCGTGCGGGGCTTCGGGAGGGGCGCGAATGAGGTCGATTTCTTTGATTGAGTTAGATTGGTGTTCACATTCACATGTTTACGTTTGTATCCATACCCGCACCCAGCATGTACTCAGGTTTCCCAGTTGCATATGTTATCATTGTATTCATCTCCTGCAAATATCATCTAACGATATCGATACGTGCGCCCTTTGCAATGGCCCGGGTAAGGCTTGTAGCTTCCACAGATGTCTTTTCGCGATGACAGGAGGCTATTGCAGCCTGGTAGAGCTTAAGGTAGGAGCCGGACGCTAACTTAGGGGACGCCCTGCACAAGTTCCCCGAGGCCAGCCCGAGGCATGCAGCGCAGGCGAGTCACTACTTCAGTTCATTATCACATACTCGTTCGATGACTTTGCAACTTCTCCGCGCGCTCTCAATCCAACTACACTTCGTGCTCACTAGTAAATGGGGGATTTCATGATGAATCCCAACATGACCGTCATGGTATAATTTTCAAGGCCAGTGTACAAAGTAACATCCAGTAGCACGCAGTACCCGTCAACCCCGCCAATGCTTCTGCTGCCTCACCGTCCGGACCTATCAGCCCACCGCGCACGAATTCGGACGTGGACGCGCAATGCTCAGTTCACAATTCACAAGACGGCGTTAAGCTTATTCTTGACAAACGTGAGCGCCACTGCGCCATACTCGTTTGCGTAGCCTTGGTGCGTGTTGGCGTCGTTTCCATTGCAGCAGTACGGGTCCGCGGCGTCGCAGTATGATTGAATGTTGGAGGCATAGGGGCACTGGAAGCCCGCAGGGCGCGGTGCGAACTGCGCACATCGTCAGGATGATGAGATGAGAAGAAGCAAGCTTAGGACGTACCCCGGACGCCTGGCAGGTTCCGACGTTGTAGCTCAGCCCCGGAATGTGGCGAGGGTCACCCATGAAGATGGCGGCAGCTATCTTCTTCTGCGCCGCCGCGGAGATAGGAATAGCGGTGTTCGAGATGCCTTCGTTGGTGTCGCCACCTCCGCAATACCCGTCGTCGAAGATCTGGCCACCCTGCGAGTACCCAACGAGCACAAGATGCGTGTCCGGGCACTGCGTGTTGAAGGTGTTGACTTGGTTCGCAACCGCGGAGACGCCCTGGACGACCGAGTTGGCGTAGCTGACCCCCCCACACGATGCCTGCCCGCCGCAAGCGGGGTAGACGATTGCTTCGGCGGTGGCCCCGGGGTACGCGCTCAGAATCGAGTTGACAACTGGTCCTGCGGTGCCGTAGCCCTGGGCGACAGTGGTCTCGCGCGCGCCGAAGACGTGCACCTGTGGGCAGCTTGCTCGGGCATCGATGGCGCTCGCAGAGGCAAGCGTTGCGCCAAGAAGAAGGAAGGCTGATGCGCGAATGGCCATGTCGAACGGTGGTGATTGGTATGGGGCGATGCAAACTGCAGAACATCGCAAGCAGTGGCGTCCTCATATGTAGGCGTGCGCATGCTACTCGGATGACGGGAAAAAATCCGGACCAGAACAGAGAGCAACATCCGACCTGCTGGCAACAGTTGGTAGTAACATGTGCGTCTCGTATGGGTTCGGGGCCGGGATGTCCTGGTCATGTTATAATGTCTCAGAGCTACAGCCAAGACAAAGTATAGAGTATCAGCACTCTACAGTGAGACATGTGAGTGGTAACGAGCGCTAGAAGCATATACTGTGGAGCTCGCGGACGGTGATTGTGCACGTTCTACCGATGCGTATCCGGTATTTTAACCTTGTTACCAGGTTACACTTATGTCCGTTGATCATGTTGTCGATTCTGAGCAACCTCCGAAGACTATAGCATGTGGCATGACGTCTCGGCAGTGTCTCGTGCACAGTAACGGCCCGCCACTGTCGGCGTGCGCCTCATCCCTCTCGGCATCGTGAAAAGCGATGGGTTTCGTCCCAGCCGCGAGTCGGCTGGCCGACGCGGCGCGGCTGGCGGGCTGCGCGCGCGGCGGGTTTGCCGCGTGCCAGCTGGCCAGCTCACGTCGCGTCCAGCTCACCACCCTAACTCGTTGCTCCCAGGTCAGAGATAGATACCTTCGCCTCGAAAGGGTACCTGGTAAGTAGCCGCAGCGCGTCAGTGCATACGCGCTCGAATATGCCATAGTTCCCAGGCTAAATCCGGCACATTCAATCGTCGCGGCAGATGCAACCATGCAGTTTGCATGCACGTCACCGAACAGCCCGAGTCCTTTTCGGGACATGCCCACCTTGTCATATTCGGTTTACCTGTATGATCCTGAAGAGGTTTAGTAAACCCGTTCGATCCTGAGAAGGTCGTAGGCGTCGTGTTTGATTCTGAAAAGGTCGCGGGCAACCTGGTCGATCCTGAAAAGGTCGCGTGCAACCTTTTCGAACCTGAAAAGGTTGGCTACATCCCTTTTCAGCCTGTATTGACTGACGACAACCTTTTTCGGGAGTGAAATGGTTGCTGCAAGCTTTCTGTATGCGATTTAGCATAGTGGTACTATGAACGGCCCGTTAAGGTTGCCTGGCAGTAGTTCAACGTCCGGCAGACCTATCATATCTACATGAGTGCGTCTGCATGCAGCAAGCGGACATACTGGAGAAGTAACATTCACGATATTCTAAGATGTACAAGGGATTGTATGATTGGGACGGTCAACCTCCTGGTTGCAACTGTTCTGCCGCTTCCCACAGCCTCCAGCCATGTCTCCCGCCGTTCATCGCCACCAATCCTGCCGCCCCAGTGATTATCCCAGTATCTCTGCATGCACAGCTATCTCAACTTCGCCCTCGATCATTCTTCCCCACGTATCGATCACCTAAGTCGAAGCGACAACTCTTGAATAGGCCCGGTTGCCGGAGGAGACGACGCGACAAGCCGCGTCACGCTCGAGAGAATGTACCGAGGAAACAAGGAGATTTCTCGGGCATTGGCAAGTAGTAGAAGAGATATTAGAAAGCATAGAGACAGGTAGAGCCCGAGAAAAAGCGAGACGGTAGCGGGAGAGCAATGGAGGGGTGCAGAGCAGGCGGCCGTGGCTGCCTGCACGCGCGCCAAGACGACTCGCGGTTATTTGTGCATGTTTTCCAAGGTGGGCCCAAGTCGCGCTCGTCCGCGACTTCGTCTCTTGCCTCCTACCACCATCCTCGACGATCCCGCGCATACCATCCGCCGCCCTCACGCTCATCGCGCACCTACTATTTTCCCCATTCTATCCGCCTACACTACGCCGTTGTCACCGTCGCGCTCTCAAGCTCCGGCTCGACGCGTCGCCCATTCCTCGACGCGCCCGCCCATATGTCGACGCGTCTTTCGTTCCCTTGACGCGTCCTTTATCCGCTCGACGCATTCTCCGTCTCTGCGACGCGTCTTCCGATCCCTCGACGCGTTCTTCGTCTCCCCTACACGTCCCCCCGCTTGACTGTACGCACTTTACTCCCTTGGCGTCTTGGCATCCGCTCTTGACGCGTCCCCCACCCTGGATGTGGCTCGCGTACTACCACCAACTGCAATTGATAAGTTTTCTCTCTCCCTCACCCCGTATCTTAATTACCGAGTCTCGCAGGTTATCGAGGAATCGTCGGATGTGTTCACTAGGCTATAGAGTGGGTACATGCTTATATTCGTGAGTCCGGCTCAGTCCCTTGTCGTAGTTCAGAATACTGACGATCTTACGATGTCCCTCCCAGGTTTGTTCTTTGTCGTTATGTTGGTGCTTGCCGTCGTCGGTAGTAGTCACAAGATGTAGTACATAAAATAATAAATGCGCATTTATATTGATACTGCGAGTGTGAATGTGGCAATGCGTATACAGGAGCATTAGGGCCTGTTCGGCAACCTGATATGATGTCAGAATCTGTGATATCTCCGGATATCTTCGCCCTTCAAGGCAGGTTGCACAAGTGTCTGGAGCTTTCGATGGCTTTCTGGCCAATCAGGGACGAAAATGCCAACAAATTCATGTACTGAACATGAGATATCCGGTTGCCGAACAGGCCCTTATATACCGGTACCTGCTAGCAAGCCTTTTCGATCCTGAAAAGGTTTCGCGAACCTGAAAAGGTCGCCATGACCTTTTCAGGATGATGCATCCAAACAAGGTTGCGCGAAGCAAAACGCCTTGGTTTGCCGTTATCAGGCCTCAACAGGCAGCCAAAACCTGAATGACCTATCTGACCTTTTCAGGCCTGACCCACGACCGAAAAGGTCTCCGGCTGTTCGGTGACGCAGTACTGCGGCTTGAACTCGAACCACGATTGCGCGGTTCGCATAGTATCGTTGCGCTGCGTCGAGCATCTATGATAGTCTGAAGTGGGTGAACAAGCCATAGCATATGTATTTATGAATGCGATACATGTCCAAGTTCAACCTCGCCATTGGCATTCTTTGGCGTTCTCGACCTTGATTTCTTCCCTCGAATCGTCTCTCATCATTCTTCTCTTTGCGCGCACATGTGGTTTCGAGTGATGAATCATCTAGCATAGGATACATGCAAGTAAGAATATGTGGAATGCGGCGAGAGCGAGATGGAAGCACGACAACAACACCGAGTCGACGAAAGACAGTGCGCGCGGATTATCGCCCCGCGGGAACCTCTGAGTCAGTATATACAATAGTACGAGGGTTGCAGTCCATAGCATGAGATATACAACAGCTATTGTGATGTCTGCAAGAGGAGAGCTATTTTCCGACCCCAGCAAGTCGAGATGGCTGCCAGCCATGCATCGCCCATCTCTTTGTGGTATGCATATACTTATCTGCATTATAAGCTATATAGCTGTGTGTAATCCTCCATGCTGCTGCTACAAGCCCAGAGTATGTGGTAGCAGTAGACGCGAAGGGTGAACATCGAGAGCAATGGATGCGCAAACGTTGTACGTGCTGGCCAGCTTCAGGCGCGGCGCAGAATGCCGACTTGCACTTTGCGCGCGCCCAGAGCAAGCTCGCATCCTACGTAACTAACACGTACGTCCATCAGGCCTGCCTCCTCAGAGGAACCGACTGACTTGTGTACAATTCAATACAGGCTCCCAGACACGGTTCCCGACAAGGACGCGTCAAAACACGGCGCGCGGTTGACTTTGGGGGATCACAGACGTGACACGACGCGACGCGTCGGACTTTCCAATGCGCGTTCGAGCAAAACGCGACTTGCTCCTGACCACCACCATCCCGCTCATGGCGCGAAGTACGCCCAGCGTCCCCCTCCAGCCGCCACCGCCGCTCCCTTGTGCTTCCTCTTTTCCCTCCTCTCCTCTCCTTTCCTCTCCTCTCCTCTCCCCTTCCCTCCCTCATTCCTATCTCCCCACCCTCGCGCCGGGCCCTTCGCGCGAGGTCCTTTGTGCTCAGTCCTTCCCACAACCCGCCCCGCCGTGCGATCAATGTTGGTGTCCCCATTTTCACGTGCTTTATCCACAGTTTGCTGATCAAGTTGGCCTACAGAGCGCTCTCAAGTCGCGATTGACGTGTACACCAATGGTGTTGCTTCGTCGATCGCCAGCCATCACCACGAGCAGCTCGCGAAGGCCAAGCCTCTCTACCCAGAGTAAGTACGCGACATTATCTTCGTTCTGCGTCGTTTTTGATGCGCATATAGGTGCCTCGACGCGCGTCTGAAGCCGCACAAGATCAAGCCGCCAAAGAAGCGCAAGCGTTCTGGCACCATCTGCTCGCAGCTCTGCCAACCCGCGCGAGATCGCAGAAGTAGACCTCGTCCGTCCTCAGGCTGCTGCCGCCCCGCCGCACGTAACGTTCCACCGCCGCCACCTTCGCCTATCCAGTTCCCACCATCTCGGACTTTGATGGAGATCGACCCTGCGCTCATGCGTCCGCCACCACCACCACCCGACTGGATGGTCTTGCCACTCCAACGCCCGGCAATCCTTCGGACTCCGCCTCCTAAACCAAAGATTTCGCGCGCTGGCTCTCTTTCTCACTTAACGTCGTACGGGCGGCCCCGCCCCTGATAATGAAGGTACGCCCGCGCCGTGACGTCTTTTCTCTCGTTCTGGACCTCATTCTTCGTAGAAGGCGCGGACGTCGGTCCGCACAAGAATCGTCGTCGTCGTACAGGGCCATCCGGTGCAGGTACGCGTCCAATCACCTTACTTTCCTCGTATTTCCTACTGACCTCTACCCAGCTCCTGTTCGTTCGCAACAAGGATAAGACAGGTACGTACTTCAGTGCTCATATGGTGTGCAGTAACTAATATAGTATGCGCAGGACCTTCCGCGGACTGAGCTCAACTCTCCCGGTATGTGTGTTCACTGCCTATCTCGGACTGATGTGCTAACGCGCGTATAGATACTCCCGCACTCACACGTTTTCCGAGATCTTGCTCTCGGCATGTCCTATGCGCATTTCAGTCCAGCTCGCACCTATACCATATCAGTACTTTCTCGTTACTGTACTCATTGTCGTGCTTTCGTCGTGCTGTTATTCTTGGACTGAGCTCGGACTTTTGCGTGCTGCTTGTATCTACGACTGGTCCACGCTTTGCGATGCTATCAATATATTATCGTTTCATTTACGAGCAAGGAAGTGATCGAGCGACCATGGAGCTGGTTGGCCATGACCGAGCTGGCTGGCCGCACCCGAGCTGGTCGGCCGCGCCGACGCTGGCCGCCTGCTCCCGAGCTGGCGAGCTCGAGGATGCCGAAATGCCCTCGGGTCACGCCGGCAACTGGACCCCGGCCAGCACAACGCGCCTCGCCCAGCTGAATGACGCGTCGCCAGCGCTATACGCGCTGGGCCGAAATTCACGGTTCTCGCGATGCGGCGGAGACCTCTGCGAATCGAGGCCGAAGGGCGATTCTTGACCCGACTTACACCTTCTGTTACAATCGCACAGCAAACAAGGACGTATTTAGTAAGATCAGGAAATATATCCCCAGAAGTATGAGCGTGCGGCACCGGGCTAGCAGGAATGCTCGAAGAATCGGACGTGGTGGTGGCGCGGAAGACAAGCGCGATGAGCGACCGCCGCGCCAGCTAATCCGTTTTCTCACGCGATAAGTATATGAGGTCCGAGGCCCGCCTACGTACCTACTTCGAGCTCGATGCAACCCAGATATTATTGCAGAGCGTGAGGAGGCGTGACCACGTCAAGTTCATAATGACCAGCGCGCTCGTCGCCGCGCGCGGTGGCTATGGTCGAGAAGCGCTGGAGATGCCCGAGGCCAGCCCGAAGGCCCGACGTCACCATCATCACGTACAGTTTACTTCGCTACAACAATACAAACACATGATTCATGGTGCTTCCTAATACTCGAAAGGCGTCCCATAAGTTCCCAAACAATGCTATCATATCTCAACCGCACACCAAGCTTACAACTCAGTACTTAGAGACAACATACAACGAGAACATCCCCGATCTGATCATCTCAGCTTTTCTTTACGAGCTCAGGCCAGCCCAGCAGCCGCCAGCTTGTTCTTAACGAACGTGAGCGCTGCCGAGCCGAACTCGACCGCGTAGCCTTGGTGCACGGCGGGGTTGTTGCCGTTGCAGCAGAATGGGTCCGCTGCATCGCAGTACGACTGGATCCTGGACGCGAAGGGGCACTGGAAGCCCGCTGGACGCGGTGCAAACTATAAACACACACATCGTCAGATGAGGCAGCTAAAGAGAGAGGACCCAAGACGTACACCGGAGGCCTGGCAGGTGCCGACGTTGAAGCTTTCTCCCGGGATGTGGCGCGGGTCACCCATGAAGATGGCCGCCGGGATCTTGGCTTGAGCAGCCGCGGAGATGGGAATCGCAGTGTTGAAAAGACCTTCATTGGTGTCACCGCCGCCACAGAATGCGTCGTCGAAGATCTGACCGCCCTGCGAGTACCCGACGAGCACGAGCAAAGTGTTGGGACATTGCGCGTTGAACGAATTGACTTGGTTCGTGACCGCCTGGACTCCCTGGAGAACGGAGTTGGCGTAGCTGACGCTGCCACAAGAGGCTTGTCCGCCGCACGCCGGGTAGTTGATGACCTCGGAGGTGGAGCCAGGGAACGCGTTCATGATAGACTGGACGACTGGACCCGCTGTGCCGAACCCGGGCGGGGCTGTGGTTTCGCGCGCGCCAAAGATGTGCAGCTGAGGGCAGGCTGCGCGGACATCGAGCGCGGTAGCCGAAGCAAGAGTTGCGCCAAGGAGAGTGATCGTGATTGAGCGCATGGCTGTGTCGAGCTATGGGTGGTGACTGCGAAGCAAGGCAAGCTTGCAGAACATCCAAAGCAGACATATCCTCATTTATAGGTCTACGCAGGGTGGTCGGATAAGTCGTATATCCGGGCAAGGACAGGATGCAGTCGACGACGCGTTGGCAGCATGTGGCAGCAGCATGCGCATGGTAAGTGGCTACTACCGCGTCGTGAACAATGTGGTCATGTTATGAGCCCGCAATGCCATAGCCAAGTCGTAATGTGCTTCATTAGAGCATTTATTTCAGACACGTGGATGGTAATGAGTGGTAATGAGAACTGGAAACCCAAGCTGCGGAAATGGCGACGGGCAGTTGTACGGGTGCTGTCGAAGCGTACCCAGCAGTTTGACCAGTTACCAGATTCTACGACGTATGACACCATCTCTGCTGCCAATGATATGCGATGTTCGCAGGGAGCCGCCTGCAGTCTTCATTTTTCCTGCGCATTAGCGGCAAGATCTTTACCCGAGACCCACTGTGTGAAGGGGTCGGAGTCTGCAGGTCGATATCAGAGAAATCAGACTAGTGACGCTTGACCGGCTTGCGTGCAGAGAGACTGAAGGAAAACATATGTCATCAGCTTAAGAGCTCAGCTGATATAGAGCCAGTGGGGACTTGCCTTTGTAACGTGTGTACGAGGACGGCTTGAGAGAAACTGGCGCCAAATCTCGCACTGCGTTGCCAACACATGATCTTCTCCACTGGACCGGATGTCCACTGATTTCAAGTCCAGGAAAAGGAAATCGAATGCGCCTGCTGTATTTTCTGTCACTGCGAAGGCAGGCGCATGGCAGCGTGAGGCGTGCACATAGGGGTCGCGAGAATGCAGCCCGATGTGGCGTCACACCTCTATTATTAGTGGTAGCGAGAACTCTGTGGAAAAAGAGCAATTAATGCACACATTCCATACCACATGCAACTTGAAATACTCTCTCGATCATCGAACAGAGGGAGAAAGTCGGTATAGGCGACCTCGCAGTCGACGAATCATATCACTCCATTCATCCTCTCCGCATGAGTAGCGCCAAGTCCAGCATGCACGTCCTTCATCATTGCTCAACGGACGGCATGGCGTATCCTTGCACATGGGTAGCTTCAAAGTCTGGCATAGAAGCACAAATTATGCAGACCAGCGTTTGCAGCTGGGTGCTTCCGGGGAGATGAAGGTGGTGGTGGCGACGAAGAGAAACACGACGCGACATGATGGCCGACGCGCCCGCTCCGACCAAGCCGGTTTCCCACACAGTAAACTGCCCAAGATAGATGCTCAATATGCTGAGCGCGCCTCAGCATACTGCATAACTGCCAAGGTAGACAGTATTGGGAGAAGAAGGTATCCCGAGGGAACTGGTTTAGATGCGATGGTTGGCGACGAAGAACGACTCGCCGAACGCGCCAGCTAAGTATCCCATTTTCTCGCGGACTATTCAACGTACACCACGGTCAATAGCAAGACTTAAGGCTCAAGCAACAAGAGTAGTAATAATACGATACAACAGCACGAACGCCCAACCCATACGCATTTCAGAACCCGCTCGCAGTAACCCTCAACTGTTCCAACTTCTTCAACACCTCCCCAACAGTCCTATCCAACTCCTGCGCAATCCCACTCTGCTTCGAACTCGGCAACCTCGCGAACGCCTCACAAAGATCCCCATCCACAACACCTTTACAAGGTACATAATAACCCCTCCAACTCAAATGATCCCTCCCAACCAAACTGATTTGTTCGGAACGCATATGTTGCTCGAGCGTCCGTATGAAATCGACGTCTTCGCGTGAGGCCAAAGGGACGAGTGCACCGAGTGTACCGTGTAACCCCGCATAAAGCAAGATCTCCTTCCCACCCGCCACCATCGCCACCCTACTTATACTCGTCACCAAATCGCCCACATGCACATGCGCCAACAACGCAGATTTATGCGGCGCGCCCATCAACACTCCCTTCTCATGAAGTATCCCCGCGCCCGTCGGATCCTCATCGATCTGCTCACTCACATCCGATTCGATACGGTTCACGAACACGTTTCCGAACCTATCGCCACCCGCGACAGTCGTATAATCCACCATAGTCCCACAAGTGACCCATCTCGGCTGCGCGTCGTCCGCGAACACTAATAGTCGGTTTTCGGGGGCTTTGTAGACTGCGAAGGAGAGGGACTCTTGCATGTCGCCTACGATTATACGTGATCCTTGGGTGGAGAGTGATACGATGGCGGATTGGAATTGTCTGTTTTCGGTCTTTCGGAGGAGTTTCTTTTTGCCGATGTCGTAGATGCGGAGGGAGGAGCCTATGCCTGCTACGAGGCGGCCTTGGAAGGAGAGGAGGGCGAGCGGTACGTCGTCCGTTTCCGTCTGAAACGCAACAACGATTAGCACCTCTGCGCAATGAAAGTAAAAGTGGGGAAGAATGGGAGCGTACCTTATGAACCAACTCGATCCCCCTCCCACCCTCCGTAAACCTATAAACCCTCAAAAACCCACTCTCGCAACTCCTAGGCTGCAACCTGGTCCCCCTCGCCGTCCCCACAACAAGATGCAACTCTCCACCTCTAGCACTCCACGGAACAATCGCAAGACTAAACGCCGCCTCGTTCCCATCCAACTCAACCACTCCAACGCTCTCGTTCCGTATAGGATCTACAATCCGGATGCATGAGGCCCATTGACCTTCCGGTGCGCGTGGACGACCGAATTGTTCGGCGGGGAGTTGGAAGAGCTCGGCTTCGGATTGAGGGAGGGAGGGGAGGAGATGGGAGAGGGCGGTCGAACCTAGGACGCGGTGGTCGGATTCGACGATGTAGAATAATGGCGCGGCGGGGTGTTGCAGGAATTTGCGGGGCGTGTATGAGAGCTGGAGTGTATCTTGTTTGAGCTTGGTACCGAGCTTTGGGATCTGGAAGATTCTGTAGGTGCGCGTCAGCGCTGGATCCTCGAATACGGGAGAAATGAAAGAGGAGAAAGAAGCGCTCAGTAGGAACAATTGATATGTAAATTTGGTCGACATCCCCGTAGGGTAATCCGATCCCTTGGTCTCATCTTCGCCCCTCTCCCCGCCCAACATAGAAAGAAATAACGCACCTCAGCACACTCCCACAAATCCCAATAACCCCCTCCGGACTCAACTCCGCACTAAAACCCCCCGCATAATCCAACCCCTCACAAATCAACGGCTCGAAACTGGTCATCCCCATCCACGTATAATTCAACCAGCTCCTACTGCTCAACGCCAACACGCCACCATTACCACCCTCCGTCTTGACCCTAACCAACTTCACTGGTCTAGTGCCGAGGAAACGGGTGCGTGTGTCGGTGAGGCTACCCGAGAGTTCGTCAAGGACTGTACGGAGTAAAACGCCGTTTTGTAGTCCGATATTGACGAAGAGCGTCGGACTGCTCTTATTAATACCCGCGTCGAGCATGTGGGCTATACACAGCGCTGAAGGCGGCGCCGTCAACGCTTGTAAAGAGATAGTTTCCAACGTAGACTCCGGGTCCAAACTGACGATCCTGACAGTCTGATCTTCGCATCCTACGGCTAGGTAAGGCGTACGTTGTCGGCCTTCGGGGACTTCGCCGACGGATAGCGCGAGGACTGTCGAGCCCATTGCTTTGCGGTCTTGATACTCGTTCAACTGTCCGTCCATGTCCAACTCGAAGTACACGAGCTCGGCGGATGAGAGTGCTACGACGACTTGACGGGAGTTGGTAGTCGCACAAACGATGGTTTTTCCGGATGGTACGCGCCATTCGTTTACGCGTTTATCCGCCAAGACGTGTCGGATACCGTGTGGATGGACTTGGAGGAGTGCGTCAGCGCCAAGCTGTTGAACCGCGAGCGTAGGCGCTGAAGAGAGGAACCCAGAGTCTTGGACTTCTTCGATATTCTCGCCTATAGAAAGGACGAGTGTACCGTTAACGAACGATAAAACGATATACGAATCGTATTGCGCTTCGGCATGCGTTTTGACCGTCCACACCGCATTCGGAATACCAGGTAACTCGCTAGACACAGTCTCGTCCACTTCCAACCCGTGTCTTAAGGTACGGAAAGTGCTGCGCGCCCCGCGGCCGCATAAGGCGAAGATTTGGGGGGTGTCGCTGTTTGGGAGGAGGTTTGTGATTTTGGCGTCGAGGATGGGGGAAAGGGATGGGAGTTCGTCGGCTAGGGCTAGGTTGTCTAGGGCGTGCGGACGGAAGTGGACGCGGGGGAGGGGGGTGTGAGGAGAGGACATGCCGAAGGAGGGGTAATCGGAGGAAGAGAATTCGGGTTCAGAGTCGTCGTCGCCTAGTTTTTGGAACTGGTATAGCTGGCTGCAACACGTTCGTCAGATATGGGAGTTAGGAAGAGAGGTACAAGAAGGGATACGCACTGGTTACCGAACTCAGCAGAAACGTACAAGAAGCCAGACTTGAGAATACACAAGCTAGACGCCACAGGAACAGTATCGAAATACTTTATCCTCAAACTCCTAACCTCCTGCTCCTCATGTTCAATAGTAACCTTATAAAGGTCCCCCTCCTCGCTCTGCAACAAAAAGAAGAAAGCGCCCTTCATCTTATGCATGACCGCCGCAACAATAATCAATCCTCTCTCTTCTCCAGCCGGATTCCTCCGTCGAGGAATGGGCACACGATGTTGAGGCGCGTCCATGTGTCTGTAGATGATATGGTCTTCGGTACAGACTAGAACTCCGGAAGGCCCGTCGAATTTATCGGATGTGCCCATTTGACCTCCCGGGACTTGCACGAGCAGATTCGCGCGTCGGTCTGTGGGCTCCGACCATTTCCGCACGACATGGTTCAACCCCAAATCCAACTCATAATAAGTCAACAACTTCTCGCTCTCTCTCGCCGCACCCCCACTCGGATCCTGGTCCGCCTCCGCATAATCCACTTCTAGCGCCGCAAACGTAGGATTCTCGAACCCGACGTCAAGTCCGACGATATGATGTATGATGGCGTTGTTCTTGTGTGCGTCCAAGGGGGAGGAAATGGTGAGGTTCGCGGCGGCGTCGCGGTTGAGGATGTACACCAGTTTGCTCTTTTCCATTGCGCCTATCATTAAGGCTCGGCCTTTGGGGTCTGTGGCGAGGTATTGACCGGGGACTATACGACGTGCACCGGATTTGCCGTATGTTTCTTGGTGTAGCTTTACGAAGGAGGACGTCTTGGGGTCGTAGTCCAATATCACGATGCGTCCAGAGTCGCTGCCCAGTACCGCGTAGTCTAGCATTTCTTTTCAATTCCCCTGTTCTTTAGACAGCACTAGGAGGAGACGCACCCTTCTTGCCGCCCGTCAACCTGAACGTAGCCAAAGAACGAATTGAGCCATAGACGTCCGTGGCGATGACCGTCTGCACCTTGCCCGTCTGCGCGTCCGGGCGGAGGAGCTCTAAGCGCGTGCCATGCGAGACGATGATCTCTTGCTGTCGAGAGCCGGAGAAGTTGCCGACGATGGCGTCCGGGGAGGCCGTGGGAGGCTGCACCGTCAGGTTGTAGAGGTGCATCGTGGGTGGGTGGACGAGGACAACGCGAGTCGCGTCAACGCGTTTGAGCGCGCCCGTCACGCGTCTGGTATTTTCGAGACGCGCTCTCACGCGTAGGCGCGTACTTGGTTTCGACCACCATCCTCCTCTCGTTGACCGATACGATGATGGTACTCCATGAATCCCATTGAGGACCTCATACCCCTTGCAAGCCTACTCGCATCAAGTTACAATTATCTGAAGCCTGGTCACCATCCGTTCAAGTTCTACGGCGCAGCCCGGGAGACTTGACGGCTTCCGCATTCCCTCGTGTTGCTTACCGAAGTACTGGTTGGGATTTCGGGAATGCTCTTGCATCTTGTACAAAGAAGAGACGAGATGTTGCGAGGTAGAGGCGAAAGTGGTTTCGCTCAACCCTTCATAGATTGAGCAGGGCCTATTACGCTCATTGCGTCTGTCCGTGAAAGGATGCTGGACATACATAGAACTCAGGTACAGCGAAGTCGACCCATCGTCCACTTGTGATAATATTACCTTCTTTCCTCCGGGCGGTAGTGACAGTTTCAACCAAATGAGCGGCGCTCAAGAGAAAGTCCTCAGTTTCGTTCTTTGCCTCTTCTCTTTCCCTGACCCCCAGTGAGAGAGTATCGGGGACGATTGCTGGCATATAGGTGATCTCATGCAAGCAAACGTTGTGCTGAGCTGAGCACAATGAGTGGTCATTAGACTCGGTTAGTACCATCTATCCCGTTACTTTACCGAACTCCATCAAACTGACCCGCGTACACAATACGCTACTTCAAGTCCGTCTTGAAGTTGATGACGTTGCTCATGCCCCTGGACAATGTACTAAACAAGAATACGAACGTGTTGTTGTTCGTACAGGCATGAGGTCATACTCAACTGTAACCTACTCGACCTGACAAGTCGAACCACCACAGCACTTCCCGCCGGCTTCCCAGTACCTGTGGGATCTAGTCTGGCCAGGATGTTTGCTATCCTTCACAGTACGTCATTGGTAGTTTATCGACGACTGCTCATGGTATATTCTGACTTTTCCCACCAGAGCTTCGACAGTGTCCCGATGAGGAAGACAAGCGGCGTCCGAGAGATCGTCCGCATGAGAACCAGACTCGGTGCCCGTCGCTGTGAAATTTCTGTATCATAGACGGCAGGAACGCTGACCTTATGACTAAACTGATTCGCATACACAGAACGCTTCACCAGCGGTATGACGTCTATAACCTCTCTGTATAGTGTTCTAAACTCACGCAATATCGGAACCCATACGCGGTTGTCCGAGCACGATAGGCTTCCGCATCGCAGATTCCCCCGTGAAATTATGTCAGTTAGGGGTCTTATCATTGAAATCATTTTTTTTCATGGTTATCAGCCCTTTGCGATTGGCTTACAAAGAACTGACGCGCATTCCCAAACTCAGGAAATTACGAGTCTTACAAGCTCCTGGCAAGCCTCTTCAGGCTTCTTCCGAGTCTTCGCACCTCCTTCCAAGGTCTACAATGCTCACCGTCGCCAGCGCCTACATGCGCGCGACTTGGGCACGACGCGACTCGCGCTCACTTTGCTCTTGACATCCATCCGCCCATTCATCCATCCACCCCCTTCCCACCTCCCGATCTACTCGCCGCTTTATGTGAC
>KV424893.1:0-18907 GCA_001632445.1 Peniophora sp. CONT | reverse complement strand
CGGGTATGCCGTGTTGCGGTCCGCGACTGGTTGGTTTGATGGTGGTAGTGAATGTGTGGAGGAACGGTCGCGTTTTGAGTGAGGGCGTCGTCAGTGAGTTGTGGTCACTTGGATTGTCGATAGTCAGTGGTTTTCGATTCGTCTCCTTGTCTGAGTTCAGTTGAGCCGACGACTATCCACCGAAAATCCATGACTATCCGATTATCCACATCACGAGACCTCCCAAAAGCCTTGAAAACGTTATCCGAACTTAGGTTTCCCCTCTGTTAAGCCCTGCCGAAGGCATGCCGAGCTCGAGGAACCTCAATATTCACACATTTAACTAAAACAAAGGCAAAATCAATATATTGTAAGGGCATAACCAAGCCCGCACTGAGTCCCGCGTGCCCGCGCGTGGCCATGCTGTACAAAAAGGGATATAGTGACTCGGAAGTAGCCGTGCCGGAGGTGCGATGACGATGGAAGGTGAATGTAAACATATGGGTGCGTATGGGGCGAGCAGAGGGATGCCAAATATAGTAAAGTCCGGCGTGTGGACGTTAGAGAGCAGTGAATGTGAATACAAGAGGGATCAGACAGAAGGCGAGATAATACGAGTAGGGAAAGAGCAGAGCATTCGGGGGTCGGGGAGTATCAATAGGGAAAAAGCGCGCTTCGTAGCAAACGAATGGGTATATGGGCGAGCGTGCCAGCGCGTGAGTAGCGTAGTAGATCTGCAAAGATCGTTAGTGAGAAAGCAAGCGCGATGCGACTCGTGAACATACTAGTTAAGACTGTGCATGGCCGACAGCACGAAAGTGAGGTCCTCGCACACTGACGCAGCTTCGGTTAGCTCCGCCTGTGTCTTTGCCTGAGCGAACCACCAGGACAAGGCGATAATGAAGATCGCAAGGCCGTTCGCCCCACCGCGCCTCGTCTGGTCCCAGTCGTCGCCACCCCTGTTCGCACGCAGAAGAGGCCAGTGATTGGCACCGACATCCCGCCAAGCCGGCATGGCGTTGGTGTACCAGGACCGCATCTCCTCGCCGTACCCTTTGAGGAATTCGATTGTCGGTGGTGAGGCGAACTTACGGCCGCGAGCAAGCCACCATCGGACCTCGCCGGGGCGATCTTGAATCGTAAGCTTGTGAGTGCGGTCATCCTGTATAGACGTGGTTAAAAATGGAATGTATGCGTAGACGGAGAACACGTACCGCAGCCGGGAAATCAAGCACTTGCTCATGCAGAGCCCAGAGCTTGAGCATCGTCGACCAGTCCTCATATGAGCTGTCAGCGACGTCACGAAGGGCGGTGAGCGTCCTGACAACTGAAGCGCGCTCTGCCGCGTATCCATCTTGGCTCTCGATGTGTGCGATGACCTCGTCCATCGTCATGTTCGAGAACGTAGCAACGAGGTCTACAGGCGGTGCGGGCGGCTGAGGAGCCAGTCCATCGAAAGCAGGCTCGACAGCAGGCAGAGGAGCAGGCGCCTCGACAGCAGGCGAAGAGATGGGTGCCTCGATAGCAGGAGCAGGCCCAAGCGCGGGCGCCTCGATAGCAGGAACGGGAGGAGGAGCAGGCGCCTCGGCAGCAGGCGGAGGTGCAGGAACGGGAGGAGGAGCAGGCGCCTCGGCAGCAGGCGGAGGTACAGGTGCCTCGACAGCAGGTGCAGCGGGCTCCTCGACAGCAGGCAAAGGTACAGGCGCCTCAATAGCAGGCGGAGGAATAAAGGCGGGAGGCTCTAACGTTGATGCGCTGTTTGCTGCGCCAGGTGTCGATGAAGTTGAGGCAGGCGGATGAGCCGAGTGAGTAGCCGTAGGCTCGGGAAACGTAAACGCAGGGGAGACAAGCGGGGGAAGTCTTCCCTCGTCGAGGAGACGACGACGCTGCAGCGCGCGATTGATTGGACGCGGCTTCGAGCTGGTGGCGGACGTGTTCAAGTCGGTAGGCGCGCGCGATCTGTTTATAAGGTCAGATCAAGCTTCCACCGCGAGAGATCAAGCCACCAGTACGTACCCTTCACCTTCATCGCGGCCCTTCCCCTTCAACATCTTTTGCCTGAGCTTCTCCTGCCGCTCACGAATCTGCTGGCGCTCCTCCGGTCTGCGGCAGCATCAGTATATTTAGGTTGCCGAAATCAATGTAGCAAAGACGTACGTGAGTTGCACATCCTCGTCGGAGAAGTCGTCCTCATCTCCTGACGAATGCGTCTTGGCAGCATCCGACTCCTCCGTATCATGGCCATCCCAGACCGTCTCATCCTCGTCGTCGTCGAGCAAGGAACCAGCGCTATAAATGGTCTCAGTAAGAACGCGACCGGCCAGATAAAGAGGGCACGTACGCTTTCTTCGACTTGGCCATGCGTTTCCGCGCCGCCTTCTTCTGCTTCGGGTCCTCAGCGCTGGCTTTACCCTTCCCGACACTCTTCGCCGTTGACACCTTGAACTTAAGCTTCGACGCAGACTTCTTTGTCTTCTTTGCGGGCCGTTCGGCGGAAAAGGGGACGCGGCGCTTGCGCTTGCCAGTAGTCGCCTGTGGCGCGTCGAGCATCTCGATGTCGCCGTCACCCTCTATGGTAAGGATAGGCACGTCCTCGGTGACGTCTACGGGCTCGGCGTCGGCTAAACTTTCATTAGTAACGGTATGCAGATGTCTGTGTAAAGCACGTACGGTACGTCGCGGTCAGGCTATCATTGAAAGCCTTCATGACCGGGCCGTAGAAGAAGTCGGTGTCGTGCGCGACCATGGTATGGTGGGTATCAGGGCCTCCGTGCCAGCTATGTGAAGGTAAGCCACAATCGATAATGAATGACGCGCGTTGACTAACCTTTGAGTGCGTATCTTACCAGAACCGTCAGGGCCGCCCAAGACCACGAAGATAGACTTGCCGAGCAACTCTACGACCGCGCGACAGAGTCGCTCGATGTTGTGAGGGACAGCCCTCAGCGCCCTACAACCATAGTGAGTACTACGCCGATCACGAATGTACGCGTTGCTTACCTATCCCGTTCAGTCTCCTGCAATCCCCATAGGTTCCGCAGAATGCGAAGGATGTCGGCGCGGGTCTCGGTCGCAACGCATAAGGTAAAGTCTTCGACGAGGTCGCGCTCGACAAGGGGGTGGTCGCTGACAATCTCGTTCCAGCCCTCAGGGTGTTGCGCCGTCGCTGATTCAGCCAGGCCGCCTGAACCTCCCTGCTCCCCACCGCCACTCTCATCGCCTGCTTTGCCACCGTCTTCACCGGACTTCTCGATGACGCCCGCATCGGGCGCAGCAGCCTGCGGTCCCAGGGCAGCAGTTCCGCCTGCTTCGGGTGTACTCTGCGCTGAACCACCGGCTGTGTCGCTCGTCGCGCCAGGGGGAATAAGCGTAGCGATACTCGCCAACGCGTCCTGAAGTGCCTGCTCCTCCTCGACCTCCTCGACCTTCGCGCTCGCCAGCCCTCGGCTAATGCTCAAGGCGCCCTGCACCACCGCGATGTACTCCTCGACCGGCGCCGCGCGCTCGTTCTCCTCGCCGTCGACGTCTATGGTACCGTCCTCATTGAAGGCGGCGAGGTACCGGATCAAGGTGCGCGCCAGGAGAAGTTCAAGCTCCTTGGCCATGTCGTTGAGGCGTTGCTCGAAGAGGTCGTGTGGGACGCTGTCGAAGAGGTCGAACGCGTTGTCGTTGAGCTGCTTGAGGACGTCGACGGCGGCACGCATCGCGGCAGGGGCGACCTTGAAAGCCTCCCGGACTTCGCGGTTGCGCCAACTGATGCGCGAGAGGACCTCCTGCCCTGCGGGAACAGACGCGCAGTAGTCTTCGTATACGCCGGCGCGGTTGACGATGTGGATAGTCCAAAAGCCGATGTCGAACAAGAGGAGAAGTGACTTCTTGCGGTTTGTTTTCGAGAGCAGCTGCTTGACCTCCCGTTGGATGGTGACGTTGCGCCCAGACCCGGTGGCCCGCTCCTGGTTGTAGAACCACTCCTTGAAACGCTGATAGAATCTATTAGATGCCGACGTACACCAACAGGCGGTGAACAAACAAACCTCGCGTATGGGCTTCTCTACGCCCGCTGGGCGTGCAAGACTCTTCTTGCCGCTGTTGGTCTTCTTGCGCTCGTAGGTCGGGGTCGGGGTGTCGTCCATCGGGAAGGCCGTAATGTACTCGGTGAAGCCTTCAGGCCAGAACTCGTCGACCTTGCCGGCCTCCCGCAAGGCCCTGAAGCGCGGTTGTAGTGCGCGCATCTTGACGAGACGCTCGCCGACGAACTTGTGCGTGGACATGGTGATGACTGACAATCTGACAAGCAAGGATAGTCGGATAGTCAAACGCGGGGGGGCAAAGTGACCGGCAGACGCCCTGGATATTATTTAAAGGTGCGATTTTCTTTACAGGAGCCATTCTCCTGGTACGCAACGCGTGCGCCGATATCAGGCGACAAGCCTTCGGTCACTCGTTCCTATCTGCGCGATCGCGCGCTGCGGTACATCGGTCCACCTTGACTTGCTAATCCATCCGGTCGCCTGATGAATTGCTCGCGAAGGCGAAATCCCCCCTTTTAGCTGACTTGTCTCTCTCCTTCGCCCCCTCTCACTCCCTTCTTACCGCTGCCACCGCCACCCACAACACTACCAGCTATGTCCGTCGACAGCGACTCTGAGATGGGATCCATCGTAGACCTCCCAGGTCCGCCGCCCGAGTTTATGAACGGTGCGAGTATCATTGCACGTTATGCTCAGTAGTGCTGATGCTATCTCAGCCATCGCTCGTCCTCCCCCAGGCGTCACGTTCAGTACGTATATATGCTGGCTTTCCTGTATTCGTTGCTGATGAAGTGCAGGTCCTGCACTTACTGACGCCTGGCTCGATCATATTCGGGCGCAGGTTGCCCCGATGGCCACCGATGGAGGCGAGGAGGTTGAGTACTTTGCCATAACTAATGGAGCCCATGGACCGCGCATTGCCAACGCGTATGTTGTCTTTTCGTTTGCATTTTCTTCCCTTTCAGCTGAAGCTGACATCTCATTCGTAGTGCGGAGGCTGAAGCCGATGTCGTTGGCCACCCTGGTGCCGCTCGTCGTCGCTTCTTCGATCTCGGCCACGCCCAACACTATCTCGATCTTTACGGGTTCGCCAAGACTGCCCACAGCATTCCACGCCACGCCATCGAGCTCCGTGACGAGCGCGACGGCTTCTCCGAGACCAGCACCCGCCTTTCCCTCACCAACGATCAAGCCACGATACTCGATCAGCCAGAATACACGGCCCCGTACAAGTATACTGTGGAGGTCACGCCCCGGCCTCATGCAATGCCCGTCGCGAGCCCGATGGAGCTTGACGCTATCGTGGGCAACCACCACGTCCATATCGCATTCGTAAGCTTTCCATGTTTGGATATCTTCCTTCTCAGCTCACATGTGTACAGGAACCGCGTGCTCCCGAGCCCGACCATACACTTGCCTTTCCCATTCGCGCCGACGCGCGTGGCACGCGCATCGACCTCTCCGCTCAGCAGGGCGTGCCCGTCTATTCGTCGACGCCTGGTGTCCCTCCGGTTGTAGGTGAACGCAACGGCGACGTCTTCTCGCGCGTCCTCCCTCACGCGACCCTGGTCGTCGAAGATGGACGTACGTTTTCCCAGGACGATGCGCTGACACCCATCGTGCCTCTCCCGTACCAGCCGCGCAAGGACAAAGACCTGTACTGGGTCGTTGTTCAAGGCTGGCGGGTCGGTATCTTCAAGGCGCCTGCGTACGTCATTCTCTTCTTTGCCCCGCGATAAGTATAGCTGACGTGCAAGCAGTCAGAACATCCGCAAGCTTCTTCCCTCCGGCTTCTCCGTGGCCAAGGGCTTCTATACGCTCGAAGAAGCGTCCATGTTCTGGCATCTCGAACTCGAGCTCGGCTGGAAGCTCGCAGAAGTAGTTGGGGCGCCTCCTGTAGAACAGCTGGTCGAGCAGGCTCTCGTGGCGGGCGCGCCTGCTAACCCTGAGTTAGCGGAGGCGCTTTTGGGAGAGCTTCATAATTAGTTGATATGTATGTGTCTCGATGTCCCTGCCTGGAATGTAGATGGATTAAATAAATGTGCTCACTCTTTACTTGGTCCGCTCGCGTCATTCAGTCAAGTGAGATATGGTTTCTCGGGGTCTTCACATGCATAGTGTTACACGCCTTCACTCGTAATAGGTAGCACGGGTAAACATGGTAGTGTAGTGTGTTCTAAGGATGATTTTACAACACCGTTAGAGCTTGGCAGCGGGCGGCTTGCCGCTCATCAAAACCAGCTCTTTCCACCTTGCCGCACGCTCAGCCTCTACACGCCTCATGATATGTATCTCCTCCAATCGCGACCAGACGCGAGAGCGCAGGCTTTCGCGGACGCGGTCAAGCGCTGTGAACATCTAGTCAGCTAAACGAGCCCACAAGATGAGCACGGCGCGTTACGCACACTTGTCTCTCTGTTCACCGATTTCGCCACAGGTCGCGCGTCCATTAGCCGTGACGTTCATCCGACCCGTAGAACCGTACTGGTGCGAGAGGAGGTGGAACTTGGGCACCTTCGCCGTGGGTATGATCGGATGACATCCGGAGTCGCTGCATGAGACATCGTATGAGAAGGGAAAAGCGCCGGGATGGGATTGAACGAGCTTGTGCGGATAGTAGTTCATTGGTATGTAACTAGGTAATATTAGTATACAAAGGTCTTGTACAACAAAGTAGTCTACGCACCGCTCGTTCGCGCATAAGTCGCTCGTGCCGGGTACACGATTGAAGGTGTGCTTGTTCTTGAGAGGATCCATCTGCACGTAGCAGCAGCTTGAGCGAGGGATAGGAGAGTGATTCGTCGCGCGCACCTCTATAGCCTTTGTACACGGATGCGGATGGCTGGCCCAGTACTGCTGACGAGCGCTAGGTCGACAACAACATCAGGTACATATTGGGTGCTGAAGTATAAGGCCCAGTTGCACGCGGGCCAAGCGTGGCGCATGCACAATAAGCTTAGCCACTAGCGATAGCGGGCCTGACGAAGGTGGAGGTTCTTATCAGCCTCAACGACCGCTAAAGATACGGCGTAAATCATAATCATGTGATCGCGTTCTCTAAACGCGTCGCGGTTCGAGTTGAATCTCTTGTGCTCCTTCTTTCATGTGTCTTGTCGAGTCTACAGTATCTACATAGGGCAGAGGATAAACAAATTTGTGCGTCTTGTTTCCGCGCTTCAGCGCATTGCCATAACTGATGATGATTTACAGGATCCGGTGGCGGCCACTTGATATCCACCGACATTCCAACTCCGCCTACGATCGTTCGCCCGCCTTACTGCACCTCAGGCCTCAGATCTCAGAAGTCAAATTCTAGATCTAGGCGGTGCGTACGCCTAAAGCGCAGCCACTCGGTGATGCGCTATGGAACTGAGGTGAGCCGACAGTCGCGCTAAGGAAGTATCCACTTGAGTAGGCTCACCTCCTCAATTGGCGTGTCCAGGGGCTCCGGGTAGCGCGGCTGACGACCGTTATACGAGAATCGTAAGGCCCGCGAGAGATCTTCTGGCCATTTCTGGAGATACCCCTTGACTATGAGTGCGCGCGCAAGCCGCTCTGCCTCTTCTCCGCGGCGAATATGATCTTGATAAAATGCCAGTCTTTGCATGAGCCAGCTCGAGCGGCCAGGAGAGTCATCGAAGAAGGGGTCAGGCCAACGAAGATTGGGCATTTCCTTCAAGGTATCAGTGCGTGCGCGCGGGTGTTGCGATCTTACGCTCACCTTCGATATAGTATTCTTGATATCCCCAATCCTGTGGCTCGTGCTATCGTCGGCATGGCATATGTATACTGGACAAGACAGATCCAGATCCATCCGTGCATCTCGGACCATCCGGCCTGCTTCTGTTATCCTATCTGACGTGCCTAGCTGACTTTGTATATTTAACGTATCCACAGTTGGTCATCTACGTCCGCCATGTCCTCCTCTTCAGATATTTTCTTCGGCCGGGGTGAGCGAGTAGAGTTTCTATTCGCTCACCTGGGCAGATATCAAGAGGCGCGAAGGACGAGTGCTCAAGCCGCTCTCTTGCGAGTCAGAATCATTTGTGCACTTTACGGTGCACGGTGGCCCGACGACTTCCGTCGCGCGCGCAATATGACGCAGACGAGCAATGCTCACAACCCCTGGCCGCCGACCCGTCGCGATCGCGAGCTTCTGCTCGTACGTTTTCCTTCGGTTCATCCACATGGGGCTTTACTGATGCTCCGACAGCGCATCGGCAACTGGCTGTACTCCCGTCGCAACTACCCAATCCCGTTTTAAACTCTGCTGGGCCCATTATACCATTTTTTGTAACCTGTGGTCGAATGCGCTTCGTCTGAATGTACATTCATGCAATGCGAGCAGTATCGTGCTGATTTGGCGAACGAGCGCGAGCTGCGATAGCGACCGAGAGCCAAATCTCTGCCTGAATTTCGATCACCGGTACCTTCGCATATTCCCTTTGCACCGGCTCTTCCGCGTCCCTCGGCCCGCTTCAGCACACAAGGGCTGACTGTACAGAGATCGGGCGTTGTAAGGGATGCGTGCTTTTCTTCTAATAGATAACCTAGCGAGACCGGTTTGACTTGGAACGAGCGTCCACGACCTGCATGCCAGTGGACAACATGGATTCTGCACGTCGTATCAAGATTATTCGTATCGAGCCTGAGCTCGTCAACACGGTAAAAATATATTTGCTTGTAGTTCATCGTTGCGAGTGCTCACGCGTCGTCAAAGTCTCCTGATGTTCCTGCCAACTCACAGCCCGAGCTCCCCGGATCGGTCGGTGCTCCGGCGGAAAGCGCTATCGTAGGCATTTCACTCTTTGCGCCATCCGTTACGTGCTCACGCATACTCTAGCTCACTGCCGAAGCCGGCGCCCTCGCGCAAGCCTCCGGGCTTGATCTGAACTTGGTCAATCGTGCTCTCGTTAATTTTATGGCATCCGGGACCTCGTCTGCAGAACGCGTCAGGTCTTTGTTCCTGCACGAACATGGACACTACGATGTTACCTTGCTCAGACTTCTAGCTGCTGTTGTCTCCGACGCACTCCCGGACGCGCAACCTTCTGTATGCATGCATGCACATAGCGTCAATGTGCCAACGATTGACGACAATGTTATCATGCATCCCGCCGATGGCGGGCCCAACTTTGCCTTCAGCGTCATAGACGATCTTAACTTGGTGGAGAGCGCACGGTTCTACGAAACGGGGATGATGATCCAGCCCGACGCGTTCCGTGTAATCCGCCGTTACCCCCATGCCGTGAAATTCTATGTTATCGTTGACGGTATCTATCGCGGCGTACGCCTATGCTCTAGGTAAGAACTTGAATGCAGCTCACAAGACCGTTCTAACTGTTGTGTCAGTGCTGTCATCGAGTCCCTTGGATTCTATCCCGAGGAGCCGTCTACGGACATTCCCTACCCGCCTTGTAGAGGATTTTATACCCCGGCTGAGGCGTTTCATTACCTATATCTTGCTATGCATGACCGCGGACTGCTACGACCGGATCTTCGTTTTGTCAGTGAGGACGAACCCTCTCAGGTTCCGGCGAACGTCAGTGATCTCGTCGTGATAGAAGACAGCGTGTACGCCAATCACATCGACGAGAAGGAAGTAGAATCGCAGGTCTAGGTAAGCTACTCATCCCATCATCATTTAATGAACCAGCTGACCCTGCATTCTCGTAGAATTGTCGCAAATGTGGTGATTTGGGCGGCGAAGGGGCGGTGAGGGTGTCGTTATGTAGACTTTGTTTTTGATTCGACGCAGAATATATGTTTTCATTTGATGTACTTTAAGTGCTTAGTCCACGGCATGAATCAAATCTGCGCTCCTTATTGGTACCAGACAAGTAAGCAGGCCGAGCCAAGCCCTGTGCAACGCAATACGCCACAACCGCCGCAAGCGAGTTCCAAGTTGGAATGTAACTCAGAAATGTCGAGCTACGGTTCACAGTACAAACACACGATCTGCCATTTCTTCGACTTACATGTTGACTAGACAGTTTGCCCGCTTACGATCCCAGAAGGATCGGACACGATGTGGGAAGGTCCGAGAGCGGTGGGTCTGAAGGACTTGTCTGCAGGGGCTGAGATGCCGCGGCGTCTGCAGCAAGTGCAAGAGCTAACGACGCGTCTTGGTGCGCGCGTCTTGAACTTCAACCATTACCTTCTCTCACACTCGCGGACTCTTACACGAAGTACTACCATGGCTGGTCGAAAGAAGAAGGACTACTTATTCTGTAGGTCTGTTTCTGATAACTAGCCTGACGAGATATGTTATTAAATAATCTATCTGTAGTCCACAGTTGGCGCGCTTGACGGCGATGAACGTCACTTCCACCAGGCAGCGTCCAGCTCTGCCCAGGTATCCAGGACCAAAACAGCTGAAACCTACCAGGTCGAAGGGAAGGGGTGGCCGTAAGGTGGGCAAGGCTGGTGAGCTTGTCCGACAAGAGCGGCAGCGCAGGCTGAACAAGGGCGACATCAGGTATGAATGCTTGACTATTTGGACTAGCACGATACGCGAGACTGAGTACTTCTAGTGCGTACGACTTTACCCTTGCTCGTCGCGAAGACATACAAGACCCTTACCGTACGGATGATATGGCACTTGGCGAACGCGAGCTCTGGGACGAGCTGCATCGCTATCATCTGGAGCGAGCGCCCGCTCTCGGCGAACACGGTGTTGCTCATAGAATGGCTGTGCACGAAGCTAATCTTGCATATGATCTTGTGTTGACCACTCGCGGCCTGCATCTTCAAGACATCATGCTCGAGAGCTTGCGTGATCTCTCACTCTCGGAGGGCGCACGCATGCTCACCTTTCACTCACACCGCCGACTGCTCGGCATATATCACCAGGAAGGAGAAATGTTGCGCCTGAACGATGCTCAAGCTCGCGCTGTCGGCGAGGACAAAGCCTTTATTGCTATGGGTAGAAGGTAAGCGTGGTTCTGGTACTCCTACGTCGAAGTTATGCTAACGATCTCGTAGTCTCAAGCAGCGGGCCTTCTCCGCGTTGTATGGTTGGTGGAACCCGCGTGAGCTACTGTACGCACGAGGTCTTTTGGACGAGGAAGACACCATCTTCGGCAACCCTGAGTATCTGCTACAGGAGGCTGTGTCCGCCGCTCAAGCGAGGGACGCTCAGACCGCGGCGCTTTTTGATTCGGACCAGGAAGATGACGATGACGATGATCTGCACGGGTACGCTATGCTCTAACAATGTATCAGCACAAGAACACTGACCGAAGTATAGGTCGATTGAGTAGTTGTACGCTCGTGTTTAGTTAGGCCAGCTACAATGTCAATTTCTTGTATCAGCGCGCCCATGATTAGGAAGAAACTCGTCTGATTCGGTCATGTGAGGTAGATTGACGAGCGCACCGGCAATGATCGTTCGACGGCAGCTTTCTTGAATGCCCTTGCCAGGGCAATCGCGCAGGCGCACGCGGCAACCCGCTTTTGCCTTCAACGTCTCTCCCTCATACCGCCACCATTCCGCCCCACTTACAGATAGCTCCCCGTCCCTTTCAACCATCGCAACAATATGTCTGGCTATCGAGGAATCCCTCGCGACGAGCAAGGCCGTCGTTTGGCTACTGCTCCGTTGAGGAATGCGGACTGGATCGTCTCGTACGAGACGGCCAAGGGACCTCCGCCTCCTGCGCCCTCTCTTTCTGCCCCTACTCAGGTAAGGCATCCACTCCTTTCTACGCGCTCTGTGATGCTTATAACATGTCTTACAGGCGATACCAGAAGCTGGGCCCTCGACCTCGAGTATTTCAACTTCGGGAACTGGAGCTGCCGCCTCGCGGGTAAGTCCTCATACCACAACACGATGATATGGTTTGCTGATTAGTAAATACTAGAGTGCTACTGCTCGCAAGTCGACTGAACAGTTGGAAGGTCGCCGCCGACCGGGCTTACTCGGCGCTCTCGCAAGTGCTGCGTCAAAGCGGCCGCTTACGGCAATAGCGTCTCGATTGGGCAAAGGCAAGGAGCCTGCCCGGGATGGCCGCGCTTCACCTGAGGTGAGTTGAGTGTTGTTGGTCGCGCATGAATGTCGTAGTGACAGTTCTGTAGGCCTCCTCCCGGGAGCATTCACGTCCTGTACGACCAGCAAAACGGACATCTCGAGTGCGTACTGTTCGTTGCTCGCGTTGCTTGAAACAAACTCATCCTATTGCCAGCTTGCAGATAGCTCAGGCGCCTCGCGAGACTCATCGCTCGACAAGACGCGCGGGAGCACAAACGGGTCGCATACCAGTTTGCTGGGTGTGCTCGCCGAGAACGCACATAAACGACCCATCATCAGGGAAAGGACGACTTCCTCTAGCGCGTCACTCGTGAGTGTATGCTGTCCGGGAGTTGGGACGAGTGCTGATCTGATAACCTATAGCGGTCGATATCTCCGCCTCCAGCTGATCACGTCTCGCGTTCTTCTGTGCGTATCATGAGTTCATGATAATCTGGACCTGAAAAGCTAAATGTGCGCAAGCGGGCGTCCTCTCCAGCTCCTTCTATCATGCCTATGTCTTCAGAGGCGTCCTCGCGACCGTCTTCGGTACGTTTTCCTTCCTATAACGAGAACGATTGTACTTACCGATTACACAGAGAGCTTCATCGCCTCCACATTCGCCCATACTGGGCCCCGTTGATGCGTCAACCAGCAGAAGAGCGCGCGAAGACACTCGTCATGGGTCGACGTCACGAGGCGTGTCGGTGCGTTCAACTTACTTACAAGACCCGCGTTATCCTTGCTTACCTTTGCATAGCGGTCGTCATCACCCCCTTTGAGCTCCTTGTTCAGTCTAGGGGTATGCTCTTATTCTTCTTCATGGTTAATACAACTCGAATCTAATGCTTTGTCACATAGCGCTCATCCTCGCCAGCGACGGTACCATCGGATCAAAATGGGCCTACAAAGAGTAAAGGGCGCTCAAACGCACTCAAGCGGGTATGTCATTGCATCTGGACAATACAAGATGTAACATGCCGCTTACCAGCAATACAGCGTGCACCAGCAGACATTATTCAACACGACACGGGTCCCGTGAAGCCTACGGTCGCGCGCCAACATGTGTCAGTTGCCGTGGGCCGTGGGTCATCCTCACGACTTAAGCACTCCACGCTCAGCGCGACTGTTTCCGAGCGTGTGGCTGAGCGGGAGCGCGCGCGAGACAATAAGGTCAATGTCGATCCTGTCGGCCAGGCGCCATTCACGCACGGACACCACGAGAGCGGGGGAGGGAACGAGGGCGATGATGACCAATGGGAGGACGTTAACGAGCACGGCGACACGGTGCCGCCGCCAGACCCTGCGGATCGGCACGGACCCTCCGCGCAGAAGAAACCAAAAGGGCAAAACACATACGTACGTCGCCTTGATACCTCAATCGAACCTGCGCTGATTAAGCGCATAGAAAGATCCCTTTGACGTGTTTCCCCTCAAGCAGGATCTGTTGCTGCGTGAATGGCTTCGCCACGAAGGTCTCAAGGACTTGGTGGTTGGTCCGACCGGGTTCCCGCCGTGCGCTAAATGCCAATTGGAGGACGGTATCTTAGCCTGTATGACGTGTCACTCGAGTGGCTTCCTGTGCGCACCATGCTTCCGCGATAAGCATCAGGCGCAGCCTCTTCATCGTTGCAGAGTGCGTCCCGGAATCGCTAGGGAGTGCGAACAGAGCTAACATACTCTCAGATATGGAACGGGAAGTTTCTGTCGCCATACTCGCTGGAGCGCGCTGGACTCATCGTTCAACTTGGCCATGATGGTGATGCATGCGATCATCCTGAGCTAAAGAACAGCCTCCTTACCGTGATCGATACAAACGGTATCCACCGTGTACGATATGCAACGTGCGGATGCTTGATCCCCGGCCGCAGCGATGTCGTGGTCCAGCTCATGCGTGCACGATGGTGGCCGGCTTCTATGTTCAAGCCGCGTATCGCCGTGACGTTCGCGGTATTGGAGTTATACCAAGCGCTCTCGATTCAGGGCAAGGTCAACTCTTACGACTTCTACAACGGAATTGTGCGTTTGACCGACGGAGGTGGCGTGGTAGCCGTGAAGGTGAGTATCTGGCACTGACAGTCATACACTGCGACTGACCGTTCTATTAGACTTGCTACAAGTCCTGGACGCGATGTGGGCGCATGTTTCGACATTTGCGCCGTGCAAAACGGGCTGGTCGTGGGCACGATGCGATGGGCGTAGGCCACACTAAACAAGGGGAACTCGTCGTTGAGTGTCCTGCCTGCCCGATCGTCGAGAAGAATCTTCCCGAGGGGTTCGCCGATGCCCCGCCCGAGATGCAGTTCGTAGCTCATACTAATCCCGTTTCGAAAGTATTCATTAATATTTAGGTTCCTTTATGTCCTTCTGCTCGCCATCGACGCAAACTTCAAGCTGAAGTTGAAGCAGAAGAACACGAACAGCGATGCTGTTGTCCTCTGCGACGGCTTGGGTTACTTTCCTCCAAGCGGGCCGTATAACAAGCACCTCAACGACCATGACGCCAACCAGCCTCAGGTAAGTCTCCTTCTCTTGTACAGACTGAGACCTGAATCGTTGACAACGCCCTTCAGGATCGTCACTGTACTTCCGAGCATAACGCCTTGCGCCACGCCAACTCTATCCCGTCGAAGCGTTGGGCAGTGAATGGAGTTGGTGCTGCGGTCTGCGCTCGCCATCTTCTTTACCGCGCTCACGGCATTGTGGATCTTCCGAAGGGGGAAAAGTAAGTAATGCTTTATACGGATGATTATCTTATACTAATATCTCTATAGGCACCTCTCCATGGACTACTGTATATTCGGCATGCTCGGTCGCACTGCGAAAACGCTCCGCAAGATTGTGTTCTCTTACGACATCGTATGCTCGTGGTCCGTCCACTTCTTCCAGCGACTCGAGGACCTGTACGGCGACATTTATAAGCTCCCGGACGATCACGAGTTCACCTTTGTCGTGCCGAAGTTCCACCTCGAGGCTCACGGCGAAGATTGCAAGTGCGCGTTCAACCTCAACTATACGAAGGGTGTTGCGCGCACCTGCGGCGAGGGCATCGAGGCCGGTTGGGCCGATATGAACCTCATCGGCGTCTTCACGCGTGAGATGAGCGCTGGTCATCGCCACGAAATCATCGAGGACTTCATGTCCGCGATCAACTTCCGCAAGATCAAAACAATGGGTACGCGATTCAACCAGCAGTTCTTCTATCGAGCTGACTGGTGTGGCAGATCGATGGTTTCTCCAGCAGTTGACCGAGGCGGTCAAGATGAAGGCGAAGATGGGGCGCGACTTCGAGGATCATCAGGCGACGCTCCCGGCCGCCCGTGTGAAGCTCTGGGAGGAAGAGATCCGGAAGTGGGACGCCCTTACGGATAAGAAGGGGAAGGGAAGTCCGTACCGTGAGCCGGTGTACAGTACGTGCCTGCTTGTCATTGGCGATGTCGCTCCGGTGTTGATATCATCGTCGGTAGCTCAATCCTTGAAGACCGTCAAGTCGGCGCTCAAGAACGAGGAAGAGGAAGAGCTTAAGCGTGAGGTGCCGCTGAACGAGATGACTGCAGCCACGTATGTATCCAGCGTCATTGCTTTGGAAGACCAGATGTGCGTCTTCGTGGTTGCAAGCATTTTAGCCGCCTAACATGCATGACAGGTCTGTACTGGAGATCAAGTCGAAGAGGGCGGTCAAGACCGAGCAAGACGAGGCCTCACTAGCTATCAAGCAGAATCAGCTGTTCCAACGGATGCAGGCGCTCGAGTCAGTGCAGAGTAGTTATATATCTGGCATCGGCGATGATCTTCGGGAGCGTATCGAAGGTGCGCAATCTCTTATTAGGACCTATTACATTTCCTGACAACGTCTATAGCGCTATCGCTGGACGCTGACGCCCCGCCCGAGCCGCTGAAGCTCGAACGTCTACCAACTCCCAAGGGGCGAAATAAGAAAAAGCGCACAACGACTGGCCCGTCGAGCGTCCTTTGGTTGCCTTCGAACATACCTTCGTCTCTGCACAGATCGATGCTCTTCTCCAACCTCGCCCTCAAAGAGATACGCATACGCCTCGCCATCTGTCTGGATGCGCTGCACGACATTTGCCGCATACTTCGCACACGACACGCTCTATATCTCACAACGCGCAAACACGGTCACGTCTCGCAGCGATATCAAACGCGCCACCGTTCGTCGTTGAATTCGATTCGCGACGCCCTCAAGCGGCACACGGGAAGGTACCGCAGGTCGTACGCAGCGCTTGTCGCGCTCGATCCCGACGGCGAGTTTGAGAATGGCGCCTGGTTGAAGTTGCTGCGGCCGCTGGAGAAAGAGGACTTGCGTGCACCCGCAGACAATGAAGCGGTAGCTGAGGAAGAAGTGGATGAGGTTCCTGCGCAGTCGAGCAAGCGGCCAAGCGAGGGTCGTCGTACCATGACGTGGATCTGGAAGGTCGGGCGCGTGGAGAAGCGCGATCAGCCTGCTACGACCCAGGGAGCATCTGACGACGAGATCTTTAAGTGTAAGTACTCCTTACCATTCCTTTCTCTACGACAAGCTAACTCGAGAACAGTCTCTAAGATCGACTGGGCGCGTGCTCGCGCGCGCGCGATGCGCTGGGATGAGCAGGAGACTCTTCTACTGGAAGAAATGCGTCGGGTCATGACGACGCACCTGTTCACTGCGAACGTCTGGACGCAGCGCGCGCTTAATGTCCGCACAGAGTTCCCGTTTCTCTTGGGTGACCTCGCGAGTGGTCTCGAGGCGTACGCGTATCGGCAGGCAAACGTTTATGAGTCGCTCGCGCTGAACTGCGTACGCAAATGGGCGCCTTTTGTGCGCAAGCACAGCCTCGCGCTGGAGTGGCCTAAGGCTCTTGAACATCATGTTCACGGCGCCATCGAAGCGGCTGAGGCGGCCGAAGCACGGAAGGCGGCTGATGCATTGAAAACGGTAGAGCTCGCGCAGCTGGGAGGTGGTGGAACCGCGGAGGGGGTGGTCGAAGATAGCGATGGAGAAGAAGATGCAGAGGGAGGCGAGGGTGGCGAGGACAGCGATGGGTTAGAGCACGTCGAGGATGAGCAGGAAGAAGACGCCGGCATTGACTACGCGCAGTACACCTCGGAGGAAGAGATTAGCGACCACGAAGTCCCTGATAACGAGTCGGACGCGAATGAGGACTTTGTTTAGTTACTTGTACTTTACCTGTGTTATTGTTATTTGTGTAAGATCTGTTGATATAACCATGAGCCCCTTGCGCTGCAACAATACATGTATGTAACCCTCGAAATGCGAGAGGCGAGGAGCAACGACTACGCTCGACTCAGTGAAATTATAGAAAGTCGAAGCGACTTAGACGATTTCGCGGCGCGTCGGCGTTATCGGACATTATGCGAAAAGTTTGGTGATATTTGAAGCTGTGTATGCTACGTAGAGCCTGAGCTGCCACAAAGGCATTCACAATTAATACTGATTGCCAAGATAGATGTATTATTCAAAGCGGTAGAGGTAGCTGTACACGGTGTAGACACGTCACAAGCACGAGTGCCGTTGGCGGAGACTTGCCGAGTAAGGTAACGACGCGGTTGCATATGCAAGAGCCGTACATTACATTCAAGAGATTTATCGAATGCGAGAATCTTCGTAGAGCCTGTGGGATCACATATTAGTATGCTGTAGTGGCGGGTAGAATCGCACAGGCGCGAAAGCGCCTTCCACAGGTACAATCAGAGTTGCGACCTGTGGTAAATTCCGGCAGATCTCGTCTACAGGAAGAGCAAATTCTGTATCCATATGATACAAAAGATACGGAAGGCTGCGGAGGGAGGGTGGAGGGGCGACGCGAACGAGGCCGAGGGAACAGACCGGCACAGAAATTGCGGACGTACCGACGATAACCCCAACAGCTGTCACAGCCACCCGAAAAATCCTCTACTACGGCACTCCATATCAAAAAAGGCTTCCTCGTAAGGCCTTTCGGCAGGGGATCGTGAGTGCGCGAGTGCTGGCAGATTGGGATGGAGCGCCGCGCGCCTATATGAATCTATATATCCATTATTAGCACACATATGGACTTGGGGACACATAGAGGTACGTATAGAAGAAGAATGGGAGCGTACCGAGCACGATCAAGTGAGGGAAGGCGAGGGAGGGGAGGGGAAGGGGAGGCGCCGGCGCGACCGTGATGGTCGGGAGGCAACCAGGACTGCAGCGCATGCGTAAACACTACATGGCAAGGCTGCCCAACATAATAAACTGAATGAAGAGCCCGGGTATCGGTAGGGGCAAGCGTGGACCCGCTGTAGGATACGGTCCGCGGCGAAAGAAAATAGAGAATTGCTGTAGCTAAAAAGAAAGAGACACATCAGTGCTCTTGAATAAGCCGTACATCCTAAAATATGGTGGAGGGTAGTGGAAGGGCGGCGGGTGCCCCGCGGCGGGCAGGCGGGCGGCGGCGGGCGCGCGGGCGCGCGGGCGGCGGGCGCGCGGGCCCAGCCGGCAGTGGGCGGGAAGGTGCGGAAGCGCCCGAACGGGCCCGAAGGTGCCCGCGGGGCCGGAGCCCGACCACCGAGCGCCCATCGGCAACAGCCGGGCGCATGCACCTCTCGGGGACTGCCGTGAGCGATAAAGGCATTGTTTAATGGTTTTAGATATCTGTGTAACCTATCGACCTTGAGTTCTACGAGATATAAGCCTCCCCGAGGCATATTCCCTTTATGGCAAGTCTAGTCAGCTCAGTCCTAGGAACTCTGACAAGCCACACAACCGAAATCCTATAGGATAATCATGACTATCTAAATGGCCACTATAGCGTCAGTTCTAGTTGTGGCCGGTTATGGTTGTGCAGTCAGGCAGACAGTGTCGATCTTTCTTTAATTTTCTTTCCTTAATCGATACTTCTTTATC
>KV424892.1:0-18951 GCA_001632445.1 Peniophora sp. CONT | reverse complement strand
CATTGAGGACGTCGCATCCCGCACGTTGAACGAAACCGTCATCCAGCTCAGAGCTGCCAACAACCCCGCCCCCTCCCAAGCAAAAGAACGAGATATCTGCAGCCAAACTCAGGGAGAAGCAGCACTCCGTGAAAACAGCGTTAGAGCCGCGGGACATGAAGGTCGTGGATGACAGTAGCTCTCTCGGTGGAGCTTGGGAGAGGTGGATACAGCGGGTGGGATGGGCGCAGCTGGCCAACTGCACGGGACGATGCTGGGGATGTGGAGGTCACGTTCAAGAGGGTTACGGTGGTACCTGTATACGCTATGGGTTGCATATGCCAGCTCGGATGGTACTCAGAGCCTGCGAGTTCTCAGTCATCACTGTTGGAATCTACATGGTCCTTTGACTACATTCACATACAATGTTCTTCGCCTTTCCCTGCGATGCATAACGGTGCAGGCGCAGTATATGCGTGACCATGGTCATCTTAATCCGCAATTCGCCAGTCCAAGTCCAAATGTCCTCAACCCATACCTCCTGTGCTCGCTCTCCCGCCTTCTTTTCATCTGCGCGAGCTTCTGGAAGCTCGTCCTGGGCGTACAGTAACGCCGACAGCAATACTTCGCGAAGAATATTGAGCCATCTGGCCATCTGATTCTGCATCGACCTTCATCTGGTCTCCATCTTCAACGTGTTTGCCTCGGGGCTTCCACATCTGAACACCAAAGAACTCATTTCGGGCTGAATCCATACGCAGTGAGAAGAGCGCCACGTAGAAGCACATCTGGCGATGATGCACAATCGCGTGGCTGCAGGGATCTACCATGACTATATAGAACGGTGGACGGTAGATGAATCCTTGGTCGACGATCTCTGGCTCCTTTTCTCCTCGTCACTTTGTGATGTCTGCGAACCGTACGAGTCGTGCCCGCTCCGTCCGGTCTCCGTATGACACTAGGTGCGTTACGGGTGTCACGAGACTCAGTTCTTCCAATCTAACAATTGAGAGGGCGCAGATCGACAACCTTCCCATCGCCGTCGCCTCTCTCTGAGTCTCAAGATCACATCGACTGGCGACATCATCCACTGAACCCTGATCGGAACTACTCCCACCGCCTATCGCATCGTGGTGTCCACGAACCCCATTCGGATTGCCCAAACTCTTTGAGCTGCCTTCCCGATATTGACACCAAGCGTCCGACGGGCGCCATCTCTACGCTTGTGCGTTGTGCAATCCTGGGAAGCCGACGGGAACAACTTGCCTTAGTGGATATCATTCTTGCACTACAAGAGAAGTTCTCCTTCTTCTGCACGATCGACGGTACCAGCGAGTTGGAGGTGCGCAGCGTGTACAATCGGAAAGGTTATATGTACTGACATTGGAACTTTCAGCGGTCTATACCCCATGCACTTGCGATGAACCCGTGTTTTGTGCGAGTGGAAAGCTGGACTGGCGATCTATGGGCAGTGGCGAGATCAACATTGAACGAACAACCAGCATTGATCATTCAGAGTCTACCTACCCCTCAGTCTGCTGTCTCCATCTCGCCGCCGCATTCTGACGCTTCCTTGTCCCTTACGAGCGGAGTATCATATCCGAGGGCCGCCGACGTATATTCTGATCATGTACACTTGCACGATAGCCCGGTTGCGACGACGTACACTGCTACATTGCCATCATCTCTTGTGTCCTATTATCCATACCCGGCTTCGACAAATCGCGCAAACTATACATTCTTCGTCGACGAAAACGGGGACCACCCTCCTCATGAGGACTGTGTCAGCTCTCTCAGATGTCTCCGCGATACCGACGACAAGCCGAACTACATCTGGCACATTCTGCTACGTGCGGCCATCTTAGGCAATCCTGAGCGGCGGCTCACACTTGCGGGGATATACGAAGAGATTGGGAACAAGTTTCCTTACTACACTGAGACGCCGACGGAGACGTGGAAGGTACGTCGTGCTTCATAGTATGCATACTGCCAGCGATACACATTAACACATGTATTTAATGGTCAGCAATCCGTACGCCACAACCTCTCCAGGCTCAACATGTTTGTCAAGATTGAGAGGCAAGCCGGCGAGCTCGGAAGCAGCTCCTACTGGACGGTCGACCTCAACGTGTCACATCAGGACTCGAAGCGTCCCCCGAAGCGTCCCAAAGGCGCGCCACTGCCTAAGGCTAAACATCAGCCTGCAGGACGCCCCGCCACCAGTACTGCTAGGGCCAACCCTCCCGCAGAATACGGTTATCCCGTGCGTCTATCGATGCCTGGGATACGTGGCCCAAAAGTGCAGTCGTTAGGAGGCGCGGGGCAACAGACACCAATCGGCGTCGATGGTGTTCTTGTTGAGCAGGGCGGAACTGCGTCCCAGGTGCAGGACTTGCGAGCCGCAGCGTGTTCAGTTGCGAAGCCTGGACTCCATGCACCCCCTGGTTTCTGGTACTAGCTTAACAATATGGGTGGGTATACCCTTACAGCAATACAAATCACAGGAGCGTGCGCCGCGTACGATTCACCTTGATTGTTGCTTGCGCCACCGGACGTGAGTCCCCCGAACTTCTTATACAGACGTGTATGGGTGCGCTCGCGTCTACGTCCAAGTCCGATATCACCAGAAAGAGGCGTGTATTGCCAGAACTGAATAATTGGGTTGGCAGTATCTTCGCGCTTGTGCAAGCAAAGTTTCAACTACTGTAGCGAAGGAAGTAGGTTCGTAGGGCTGTTTTCGTTGTACGAGCACAACAAGCGTACAGGAAAGGATCGGAATCGGATGCAATGAATCGAAGACAAAGTTGAAAGACATTCAAACGCCTGCGCAGTGCTGCGAGCCGGGAAAGCCACAGACTCAAAGCGTCAGGAACGGCCCGAACATTGAACCACCATATTGCCTCTATATCATATCGCACACCTCCCACTCATCCTTGTCATATTCATCCACCGTGACCACGCGCTTGTCTGCAAAAGAAGCACTCTGGCCGAAGGGCGGCGCTCGATAGAGCGCGCTGTGCTCGTTTGGGCGTGGCTTCCGCCTTCGCTTTGGGGCGCCTACAAGCGAGAGTGAGCTATCGTTCTCAAGGACAGATAACCAGCCATGTCCATTTCCAAGTCGGAGGATGGTGAATCTACATCACTGGGGTGAAGTACAAACCTTTCTTTGGTCCTTCGGACTCAAGATAGCATGGCCAGGCTTGAAGGCGTTGTCGGCGGATCATGTCATCGAGGAAATTTACGCGAATGGCCATGCTAGGCGTAGCGTGGGTAGGCGCAGGCTCGTCTGCATGGGGAGCATAGACGAATTCCACGTCGCGGTCGATATCGAGACCAGGGGTGACGTTTGAACATTTATGTTTCGTATACCTGCACGCGACGCAACGCGTGCCGGTGGCGGAGGGCCTCGTCTGTGGCGGGTAGTATACACAGACTGCGTTGTTACCTGCGCAGTATGTGCACGCATTCTTGAATGCGCTCAGCTTCTCGCTCGTCTTCTGGCGAGGGGAAACACACCTTGTATCGGGCAAGATTCTGACGCAAAATTCCGTTCATCTCCGGATATGCGCGCAAGTGTGTCTCGTCCACATATGCGCCCTGTGGTAGCAGCGTCTCCGCAATATACGGATCGTGCAAGAAGATATTATTGAAACTCAGTTCCACTGTAGGGGGAAGCTTTGGTGCGCCCGTCATGTTGGGCGCTGTGGGTGATACACGTGCTGAGAGTTATTCATCTGAATGTGATTCCAGTAAGCGGAAACTTACATTGTCAGTCTATATGAGATTATCTGAGGATCCGATGGCGGTCGAAGACGTACTTGACGACCTCAGACGAACGCTTGAACGGCAGATGCACGTGATCTGGCTCACGGTTCGCATCGCCAAACAGAAACAGTAGCGCCTCGCTGACACGGACTATGAGGTGCGATGCACCAGTTGTAGCGCGAGGCCCGGGGGACGCTTGCTAACGCACTCAACGGTCGTAGTGTTGTATTTGGACCGGAGGTCGCGATATCAGCTGCCAATACGCGAGCGAAATCGGGCCAAAAGAACAAGCAGAAACATGAGTGATGTCGAACGAGATGGGACTCAGTCATATGTATTCATGCCAGCGTACGAAGTCTTGTACATGTTTCTGTCTAGAGTACCTTTTCGGAGAAGGTAAGCGTGGTTGTGTATCTGAGCGGCTTTTAACTCTTACCGGAAGCTCGGGCATCTGAAACTCCTTGTCTGAAACCGGCAGCTGACGGTCGACCAACCATCATCACCTCTCACTGAGTGCCACAGCCTTGGTGCGTCAAAGTCTGGGAGCTGGTGCAGGCGCGGTGCATCTTGACTGGGCAGATCCTGAAGACCAATGCACGAGGAGTATCGGGGTTTATTCCGGGACGAGGTTGCAGGTGCGGTCGCAACCTAGCACTCAAATACACAGATATGGCACCATGTCACTGGTATCAGTGGGACGAGGAGGTACTCGAATCTGGCCTTCTGTAGGGTCGGTAACTCTCACTATCAAGCGTGATAGAAAGGGTCTACGCACCGATGACGAATCAGGCACATGCTTCCTCTCAGAAGCACCATCTTCCAGGTAAGTGAGGCGTGGAATGCTAGTGTACGCGAGGCTAATTTGAGGTTCGCCATTATGCCCGAGTAGGTCTTGAGGCAGGTGACGAAGCCACGAGCGGTACGTGTGGGTGCCCCTGCTGGAGGTGTATTCACGGGTTGGTGGTGGTGATCCTATAGTCTCTGGCCACTATGTATGACCAAAAGGAGTAGCATATGCGAAGGCAAGATCAAGGCAGGTTCCCGGTGCGACTGTTGATACTTAGTGGCCAGAGGCGAGTGCGCAGTGGGGAAAATATGGTGATAATGAGTTCAAATGATAGGTAGCTGGATATTTCGACCTGAGACTGGGAGTTGCCGGACGCCGTACAAGTGTCTATAGCGGGCGCTTGAGGAGAGTGCGCGAGTAATCCCTGTAGGTGACCGGGAGGTAATAAACATGGCGATGTGGTCAAGCAGGATACCCGAGAAACAGCGGCAGGACGGAAGACGTATGCAGCGAGAGCTGTAAGGTAAATATCGCAGAGCTTTGCCAGAGTGAGCTAGTCCTTCAGAGTAGATATCTGGCAGTGAGTGTTGCGCATGGGAGTTGGAGAATGAGTTCAGCTTCAAGCTTGAGGGCGATCACACGTTGCAGCTTTCGGCTCCTGTCCACCACCATCGTCCTCGCGCTCGACACCCTACTCGCTCATATGATCTGTCTGGCAACTACACGTATACACCCATCTAGTGCTGCTCGAAGAATCATCATGGAGGGGCCGATGGCAGTGAGCTGCGCGCGGAAATTCGCTCGCGACGACTCCCACATTCCCGCGACCACCTGCGACAACTCGGGTCGCCGGGGCGAGCGAGCGCTCAAATGCGGCTCAGCCCTGCTCAACTAATCGTCAACTACAGCTATGGATTGGCGGCTCGGCGAAGACTTGGCCTCTCTGGTAGAGAGCCTATGAGAAGGGCAAGACGCTGCGGGTAATTCTTGTACTGTGATATATCCGTCCCTTCTACTGTAAGTATACTGCGTCCTATGCCTATGAAATTAATGAGATCAACGCAGACTCGTGCGCGATGTGCAGTGACTGTCCACAAGACGAGACATCCCCAATGTGGACTTATCGGCAGAGGGAGCTTTGTGGTTTTCGCGACGCGCTTGACTTCATAACGAGTTCTCAGAACCGTCGCCCTCAGTGCTCGCCGACGACATGCCCTGTTCACTTCGCCCCGTACCATCCGGGTGCGACGACACTTTCGACTGGAGCAACGTCCGACCCATCGTGCCGCTGAAGGTACCACCCTCCCCAAAGGCAAACTTCCGGGCTGAAACGCCACCTGCGAGACTCGAGCCATGTTCAGCTACCCCAAACCATTCACATCTTGGGGACTGGAACTCTCGGGAGACGACTCCATTGAACAATGTTTCTATCGATCCGACAACGGTGCGAGAGCATAGTACCTCACCGGCCTCACCTCGCATCACCCTCGTTCAGGCCTTGCGCACGAAGACGCGGAACTATCGACCACTTACCGCGCACTACACAAGGCACACGTCTTCGACCCCGAACGGACCAAGTTTCTCGCCGTCCATCTCCAATCCCGGAAGTGCTATTGTGGACGCCGAGCGCGGTCTTTACCGGCCGTTCCTCAGCATGGCTGGGATGCAGTTACTACGCCATTATGCCGTCGAGCGTACTCTCTCGAGTGCACAGCGCGCTCGCCTGGCCGACATCCGGCGTGTAGAACTAGCCCCGCGCATCCACTCCCAATCCGGGAAGCCACTCTGCCCACTTTGCGATGCGCCATCCACGAGTCCGACAAACCTCATAGCCCATCTGCATTCTGGGAAGCATCTGCGGATCCGTTTGATGTGCGACTTTTGCGGAAGATCGTTCGGCACCAACTGTCTCGTGAGCCACATCAGGAGCTGCCATCCAGAGCGCGAGAGCGAGTATGTGCAGATGAGGAGGAAGAGGGAGCGTCCCGTGTTCGGTGAGCTAAGCGAGTGAGAGCCCAAGGATAATCGAGCAGTCTTGAAGAGGCGGTCAGGAGGAATATCCTCGCCGTGGATGTATGATCAGTAGGAGCTAGACACGGCGACTTGGTCGTCATGAGCAATCATGTATTGGCAAATGTCTCTGCGAATAATCATGGGTCTCTAGAACGACCTTTGATTGCTGTTCATCAGAGAGAATGCGAAAGGTGCTGTTACAAATCCAGTTGGCAATATGGGATGTGCAACGGCGAGACGCCGATCGCCGAGAGACTAGAGTACATTGACTTGGTAGGAGGAAGATACGTCCAGTAAATGGTGTCAGAGGTTGAACGAGTTCGGGAACTCAGATCGTTAGAAATGAGCATCATGAACGAGTCCGGCGCCATAGTTGTCGTACCCATCTCCATGCCTACGGTCCCAATACCATCTGGCCGCCTGCTGCGAGTCCACATTCAGCTACCGAACTTTGACCACACGCGTAGGTGATAGTCTGCTCAAGCTTCGTGCATTGCACGCAATGGGAATCATACCGACCAGGTTCTCGTCGAAGATTTGACGGGAACGGACAAGTATGCGGCGCGCTTCCTTGAACGCGTTGTATAGCAGCTTCATAGATACACATATACTACAGCAGGCGCAGTAGGCGCAGTACTGCCACCATGTAGCCTCTGATTTGACTGAGAACGCTAAGTTGGACCTCGTCCTATAGCATAGACATCACCTCCATCTCATCTTCATGGTCTTCATCTTCCTCCTGTGCCGCCACTTCCACCTCGGGAGCTATCTCCGCCTGCTGGCCCATTGCCACTACCTCGCCGTCTATCGTCGTCGCCTCCTGCACCATCCCCTCTGCCTGTTCGTTTGTCACCTCTACCTCACCGACCCTCGTCGTCGCCTCCTGCGCTGTGAAGGGCGCCTCTTGGTGGTTGGCCACACGCAGACCGAAATTAGCAGGGGCGCGGTAGAGTGTGCTGCGCTGAGCGTTCGCCTTAGGCCTGTTATGGCCTTCCCGTCGCGTACCTGTCAAGTTGCTGTTAGCTACCTTTTCGTTGTCCAGAATGTATTGAAAAGATGATGATACGGACCTTTCATCTCCCCTTCGGTCTCAATCCAAGGCGGATATGATTCGATACGTCCACGCCTAAGCATGTCGTCCAAAAAGGCGACGCGCACCTGCAGATCGGGCGCAACGTGCTTACGCTCGGGATCGCCTGGCGTCGGGGGGAACACGAACTCAATTTCGTCGGAGACATCTCCGGAGTTGCTGTTAGAGCACGCAGGGCGGCTTTTAGCGTCGCATGCAAGACATGTTTTGCCGAGGAGAATTCTACGTCGCCTTGGCGGAAGATATATGCACATTGAATTACTCTCTACGCAATTGGTGCACTGATTCTGGACGGCGGTCAGACGCAAGGCTATCTTGCCACAAAGTGGGCCGTACCTTGTACCTCGCAAGGTTGCGACGAGATATACCACTCATCTCAGGAAACGCATTTAGATGAGTGTCGTCCAGAAGTTCGCCCGGTTGAAGTAGACTTTCTGCCAGATATGGGTCGTGCGTAAATTTTGAGCTGCAGCTCAAACCCTTCTGCCTTTGCCAGGCGGGGTTGCGGCCACCGTTAGGCTTTGGGCCGGCGGCAGACACGTCTTGTGCGAGAGGCGACGAATGTCGAGACGGACTCACGCCCTTGGCCTTCGTGGCCCCCCGTCGCAAACGCAGCGGTATAGACATGAGTAGTGAGACCACTGCTGTTCAGCAGTCTGCGCGAAGTAGCAACTTGCGCACAGACGACCAACAGCACCAGGCCCGCACGTGATCTGGTCCACGGCGACAACGCCGCGTTGCGACTGCGACGCACGCCCAGTGGGGCACGTCTGCGAGAAATCGTACATACTTATCAAAAGGAAGATAAGTCCGAGTGAGCTATCCTTCTCTATCCTCTGCTGATTCAAGTAGAGGCCGCGAGTTCGCAGACAATGTTCGGCACAAGGTCCAGAGACGCACGCAAAATAGGAGCCGCAAAGGGCTGCGTAACGTATGTCCGTAGACTTTAACAGGCAGTCACGCAAGCTTATGTCGCACAGCGATATATCTAAGGACCATTCTGAAGAAAGGTAAGCGTGCTTCTGTAGTCGAGGAATTTCGAACTCTTACCCGGATACTCGAACTTCACCTGCACCTCCTGCACCTCCTGAACCAATCGCCAACTGTAATGGCCGCCTACTCGATGACCGTGTTCTCCACACGTAGCGCCGGACGCAATATGCGCTCCCCGTGTTCCCTGTACTTATACCAGGTCGTTGCATAGATTGAAGTTCGTAGGGTCATGTAGACGATGTCGTTGCCATTATCGAAGTCTGTGAGGCTGTATAGACGATGGGGATGGTCGCTCTCGAAAGACTGGTGAGTATCTGGGGATTGGTGATTGGTGAAAACATTGCATGAATCAAGAGTTGTTTGACCTGGTTACGACTCCTACTTGACGCGGTCAGCGCATCAATACTATCAGGTACACGCATGTCAGATTGGTCGCCGATACGGTTTGGCGACGGAGCTAGCGTAGAATGGAGGTACTGGACTGCGTCTGCGGTGCCTCCGGTATTCGTGACAAAACGCGGCCTGCTCGAGCTGGTGGCCTTGAGGATGAAGAGGTTGCTGTGCTGACAGAGGACTGGCGCCAGTGAGCTGAGTTACTGAAGAGCTTTACGAAGATGGAGGGCCTTGACTTCGAGGACGTCAGCGGGTCCAGGTAGGCGGCGTCCTATTCCCTTGCTCCCTAGGGAGCGGGATCGACCCTTTGTGAGGCATTGTCGTCAGGGCGAAACGAGTCCCATTTCCGGCATACGCAAGTGACGCAAGTGCGAATGCGGGGGGAGTACTGGAGTCGAGATGTATGAGTAGGTCGCTCTACTATCTCTGCTCGTCTAGCTCATATGTCTGAGGGTCGAGGGCGTTGACGGGATGATGGCGTGTACGGGCACGAGCGAAGGCAAAAGTCAGGGCGAGATTTAGAATGAGAGTCCTGTTTGTGGTGGGGAATGACGGTCCATGCCAGCGGTGCCAGATGGAGGTAGCTGAGTTTTACGAGCAGTCGTCGAAAGCCTGAGGATGTCGCATATTAAAGCTTGCGTAAAGCGGGGGCTTGGACTCAGGGTGGGCGGAGAAGCGAGGGCGGATGTGGTTGCACAGATTAAGGAAAATGGATGCCAGAGCAAACACGATGCATTTATATTTTCGGGTGAGAGCGTATCGAATTGTGCTCAGGAATGTCGCGCCTTGGAGGTTGAGTTCAAGGTGGGTCCTTCCTCAGATGGCGCCGCTCGTGCGATCACACGTTGTTACGGTTGTAGCTTTTGCCTCCCGTCCACTACCATCGTCTCAACACTTGATATCACATCTGCTCCCATCAGGTTCGACGCTCTTTCGACATCTACTCGCATGCACCCGTCCGCCGTTGGCTGAAAATTATCTTCGGAGGAGCGGGAGTTGCTCGCGGAATTCTGTCGCGACAACCCCCACATTCCCGCGACGACCTGCGATGACTCGGTTGCCGGGCCGAGCGAGCGCCTGGCGCGCAACCACTGGGGTACAGCTGGGCTCAGTCTCCCCGTCGCTTCATCTACGACTACGGAGCACTATGGAGCGGTGGCTTGTTGATGGCCTGGCTACCCTTCGATAGAGAGCCTGTGAGAAAGGGACCAAGGTTGCCGCATCCAACCGAGTTGTTCCTTGTGCGCGCAACCATCACCACCTCGACTCCTCGAGCCCCGCGAACGACATGGATATATATCATACTTTGCACTGTCTGTTACTACTCTACCGTCTTCGGCTTGGAATTTACAGCCGAAGTCGATCGATCCCACGCGTGTGCGCACTCTCAGCGATGACCCGACAGATGCTGCTGAGCTATGCAAAATATACGCCCTGCGTCAAGTATTGCATTACATGTGCTCTATGCAGCCAATTGGTACATGCGAACTCAGTATCTGATATTCAGTCGCCATCTCCGAGACGAGGCATCTCCATTGTGGGCTGATCGACAGAGGGAGCTTTGTGGCCTTCGCAACGCGCTGGACTTCATAAGGAGCTCCCAAAGCCCTCAGCGCTCGCCGACGACATGTCCTTCCCACTTCGCCCCGTACCTTCCGGGAGCGACGACACCTTCGATCACAACAACGCCCGACCAATCGTACCAGCCACCCCGAAGGCGAACTCGCAGACTGAAACGACACCCGCGATACTCGAGCCACGTTCGGCTACCCCAGGTCATACCTGTCTGGAGGACCGTGAATCTCGGGAGACGACTTCAATGGACAACACTTCCATCGCTAGTGGTCCGACGACATCGCGAGAGTCTGGTACCTCACCTCGCATCGCCACCGTTCAGGACACGCGCGCGAAGAGGCGGAAAGATAGAGCACCTACAGGGCCTTACTCGAGACATACATCCTCAACGCCGAGCGTACAAGATTTCTCGCCGTCCATCTCCAACCCAGGCACTTCCATCGTGGACGCCGAACACGGTCTCTACCGGCCGTTCTTCGGCGTGACTACTATACAGACACTACGCCACTATACCGTCGAACGTACTTTTTCGAGCGAACAATGCGCTCGCCTGGCCGACTTCCGGCGCGAAAAACAAATCACGCGCACTCATCGCCGTGACGCGAAATTGCCGTGCCCACTCTGCGATGAGACGTCTACGAGTACGACGAACCTTTTGGCCCATCTGTATTCCGGGAAACATCTGCGTATCCGTGTGAAGTGCGACTTCTGCGGAGTATTGCGCGCTATCAGTTCCCTCCCGAACCATGTCTTGATGCACCATCCGGAGCGCGATAACGAGTATGTGCAGATGATGAGGATGAGGGAGAGACCTGTGTTTGAGGAGCTGGACGAGTGAGGGTCATGGACATCCGAGTAGCTTAAAGAAGCCCGCAGGACGAATATTTCTTGGTTCATATGGTTATTACTTGCTGAAGAAGACCTGTTGGCTATTGTGGGCAATCATGCATTGTGTATCTGATGCAGTGAGCCCGCGCAAGACCCGTATAGTTGCACATATCATTTACAGCCAAAGTCGATCTATCCTACGCGTATGTGCACTTTCAGCGATGACCGGCAGACGCTGCTGGAATATGCAAAATATGCGCTTTACCTGAAGTATCACATTACATATGTTCTATGACACCAATGGATATTTGCAAACTCAGTATTTGAGATTCAGTCGCCATCTCCGAGACGAGGCATCTCCATTGTGGACTTGTCGGCAGAGGGAGCTTTGTGGTTTTCGGCAACGCGCCCGACCTCATAAAAAGTCCCCAAGATACCCTCAGCACTCGCCGACGACATGCCCTTTCCTCTTCGCCCCGTCCCATCCGGTTGCGATGAGACTTTCGACTGGAGCAACGTCCGGCCGATCGCGCCGCTGAAGGTACCAGCCACCCCCAAGGCGAACTCGCGGACTGAAACGACCCCAGGTCATAGCTGCCTGGGGAGCTGGAACTCTCGGGAGACGACTCCAATGGACAACACTTCCATCGATAGTGGTCTGACGACGTCGCGAGTGTATAGTGCCCCACCTCGCATCGCCGCCGTTCAGGACACACGCGCGAAGAGGCGGAAAGATCGGGCACCTGCAGGGCCTTACTCAAGACAGATGTCTTTAGCCCCAAGTGTGCAAGGCTTCTCGCCATCCATCTCCAACCCAGGCAGCGCCATCGTAGACGTCGAAAACGGTCTTTACCGACCGTTCCTTGGCCTGAGAGGTGCGCAATTACTACGCCACGACGCCATCGAGCGTACTTTCTCGAGCGCACAGCGCACCCGCCTAGCCGAGATCCGGCGCACGAAACTATTCACGCGCACGCATTACGAGAAATTACCCTGCCCGCTCTGCGATGCGACATCTGCGAGTACTACGGCCCTCATAAAACATCTGCATTCTTGGAACCATCTGCGAGTCCGTGGGATATGCGACTTTTGCGGAGCATATTTCGCTGTCGGCTCTCTTGCGGACCATGTCACGAATCGCCATCCGGAGCGCGAGAAGGAGTTTGTGCAGATAATGGGGAAAAGGAAAAGACCCGTGTTCGAGGAGCTGGACGAGTAGCCATGGACATTCGAGTAGTTTAGATAAGGAAGCTGCGAGCTGTAAGGACGAATGTCGTTGTGTTCATATGATCATTTGACTTTGGAGAAGGCGCGTTGACTATCGTGGGCAAGATCATGTAGGTATTAAGCGTAGTGTGACTAGTAGTGAGCACGAAGCAAGAGTCGGATGCAAGACGCGTCGACGCGTCGCGGACACACTTTCTTCCTCCCACCATGACGCGTGACGTCACTGTCGAGGAAGAAACCCACTTGATTGCAGCCTCATGTCCGCGTACACCAATCTTGCCTCCAACCGCCGACCATGTTTATCCGTTACTTGACTGCGAAAGCTGCTCAACAGGTGTGCTAAATGGACGGTCTGGATTGAACTGAGCTGATCGACGCCGACTGAGCTAGATCGATGAGGAGCTCATGAGCGCTGCGGGCGCGTTCAGCCTCGACCAGGTTTGTCTGTAGTTCATTGGATGGCTGTGACAGGCTTACTTACATAACTATATCTCCAAAGCTTATGGAGCTCGCTGGACTCGCTTGTGCGCAGACACTTGCTACTGTGTACGACAAGGAGAAGTACCCGCGAGTGCTTGTTTGCTGCGGCCCAGGAAACCAGGGCGGGGACGGTTTGGTTGCTGCTCGGCATCTTGGTCCGTCGTTCTGGTCGTAATATGCACTCAAGAAGCTGATATATGTGTCAGGTATGTTTGGGTATAGGCCATCGATTTGGATGCCCAAGGTACGCTCTGCCAACTGATAGGATCACATTCGCGTTTGAAGATCACCGCGAAGCCCGGGTCTAAAGACATCTACAAGGTACATTGTTCTCTGCCTTGAGCAGGTCCATATGCTGACAAATATATAGCGTCTGCATGACCAATGCAAGAACATGCACATCCCTACTCTTGAGCCTTCTGCGGATGCTCTGAAAGAGGCGCTACCCTCGCACGACGTGATCCTCGACGCGATCTTCGGTTTCTCATTCAAGCCGCCGGTGCGCTCGCCATTCGACTCCGCTCTTCCCTTGCTATCCGAGTCGAAGCTGCCGATTGTGTCGGTGGACATCCCATCTGGGTGGGACGTTGAGAGGGGAAATGCGGAGGGCGTGGGGCTTGAGCCGGACGTACTTGTCAGTCTTACGGCGCCGAAGGAGGGAGCGAGAGGTTTCAAGGGGAGGCACTTCCTCGGTGGGCGCTTCGTACCAAAGTACGTATCCTCATGAACGGAGTTGATGATAGGATGTTGACCATGTCCATTCTTAGGACGCTCGAGGAGAAGTTTGAGCTGAACATTCCGCCATACCCCGGCTTTGCGCAGATTGTAGAGTTACCGAAGCTGTAGGAGGTAGTTCCACCCATGGTTGATGCAGCGCCTATGCGATGCCTTACGCAGACTATGAAGCTGTATGAAGTGCCACAATGTAATAATAGTCCAAACTACCTTCCCCGCGGGGATCTGACGTGCCGGTTGTACCTGGCCGACTGCGCGTTCCGCGCAGGTCTTCTTGAGGTCATACCGACGACAGACAAACACGACTACTTTAGCACTTGCCCACATCCTCCATGTTCTTCCCCGAGAAGCCCAGAGGTCAAAGCGCACAGATCGGAGCGTACTAAGATGCACTGGAGAGCGCCGTGATAGCGTCAATGTGGGCGCACGGCCTTGGCTGACCTTGTGCGATGGAAATTGCAAAGTTGCCTCCCGACGCCATCAAGTGCTCTCCCAGCCTTCCCACTCTCGCTTATACCTCCCTCTTTTCGCGGCCCGCCAGTGTGCGTTGAGCTACTTGGATGGACTGGCTACCGACATTCGCAAAGGTATGCGTGTTTGTGTGATTAGTAGCGGGAACTCTAAGTGACGTTTATGGGCCACAGCAACGCCCGCCGCGCGGGCCATACTACGAGTATCTCTCCGGTACAACACCACGACGAGGATGGCGATGCTGGGCCTTCACTCTTGTCGCGATATGCTCATTGCTGGCCCTGCTACTCTTCTCGACATCACTGGGCGCACACATGCCATCATCATACCTCTCCGTTGCGTCTCAACCGCCGGAAACGAGTGCAGCGAGCCAGGCTCCGGTGAAGACGGCCTACCTAAGACCACATACGGGTGAATATGTTGCACCGAATGAGGATGAGTGGACTTGGGAGCGCGTGGAGGACATGGTTAGCGGGACGCAGGGATTCTACGCACGCGACTGGCCATTACAGCTTGGATGGAACAATGTGCGTGCAATTACCGATATTGCCATCATACTCTCTACCCGCCTATGGCGCTTCGCTGCGCACTGGGAACAAACCTGCCTGTCGCTGGAAGAGGATATGCGCTTGCTTACTCCGAACGGAGCACGCGACTCCGCGGGCGCTTAGATGCGCATACCCACGTCCATGTGGAAAGCTGTCAAAGCTGTGCTTCTTACTTGCCCGCCGGACACGATATCCCGTTGTCAACTGAATACTGACATGGACTGTTCTAGATACGCTACATGATCGAAGCAGGATTGCTACACGCCTCGCTTCTAAACCGCACCCTTGTCATCCCATCATTCATTTATGCCCGCTCATGTCTATACGAATTGTACGTTCACATTGCCACTTGCGGATTCGAATTATCACTGACAAACACACTCATTCAGTGATGTATGTTCAACGTTCGCCCAACGATTCCACCGCGGACCCGATATTGGCATGGGCGACTTTGCCTACCTCTCCGAAGCCGAGCAGATCGCATGGCGCCTACCTATATCTCTGATGATCGACCTCCCGCGTATCCGCAAAGCACATTCAGTCATTACCGTCTCTGAATATCTTCAGCTTCACGATATCGACCCCACACTCGAGCTCGGTAACGGCTCCTGGAGCGCGGAACTCTACCACGGCGGCCCGTTCACCCCTACATTGCGTACTCTGCCGCAGGCAGAATGGGACGACGATATTGTGCGTGTCGACCGCGAATACGATCTGCCTCCAGGGAAGGACGCGGGCGGGATAGTCGACAAAGCTCTACGCGATCAGCGTAATTCCCATGGATCGGTGGATATTGGCCACGCACAAAACGTCATGCACGACGCGGGCGTGAACTGGGGAAACACTGCCGAGCTCGAGCAGCTTCTTCACGATGCGGGATGGGCAGTGTTGCATACATTCCGCACGAGTTTTGTCGAGATGTTCAAGGCGGTTACCGAGTATGAGGCCGAGACTGCGCCGCTGGAGGATATGCATGGGCTTGTCGACGAGTTTGGCGACGAGCCTGCGGATGTCTTCCATGTTCAGGGCGAGACGCACTGGAATCGTAAAGCGGGTCAATTACGCTTTACGACGGGTCCCGGGCGTACACACTTCGCCGAACTGGTGCTGAACGGTGTTCATCGTGAGTCGTGCGGGCACTTTCTCAATGATACAACTGAGCTGATTATTATCACTCAGCAATCCCGCCTGTTCGCGCGCTCGGCGAACGTCTGTCCCAACGGATGCTTGACCGTAACAATGGACGCCAGTACATGTCCGCTCACATGCGTCGCGGCGACTTCGCTGTGCTCGGTTGGGCAGAAAAGACTATCGAGGAGCACACCGCGCGCATCAAGAACCGTATCGAAAACGGCTTGAAATCTCTGCGCGAATGGACGTATTCCGGATTACATACCGTCGAAGTTCCTGGCATCTCACCCGACGAGTTCGCCGCCGACGCACCAGCACCACGCGAAGGCGACTCGTTCTTCCTCGCCACAGACGCCACCAACAAATCCGACGTTGCATACGTACACGCTGAAGGCGCTGTACTTCTCGCCGACCTAATCCAACCCGGCGACGAGCGTCTACTCGGATGGCCCGCACTCTTCGGTGACGTGCGTGCGCAGGTCGAGCAGGAGGTCGCTGCCAGAGCGGCGTTCTTCTATGGTCACAGTATGAGCTCCGTCGCGGGCGGCGTTGCAAATCTGCGCGGGGCGAGGGGGAAGGATCCCAGGACTTGTCATGTGGATTAGATTGGATTGTTGATTGGATGTTATTTGCTATGCGTCATGCTTTCTTGTATAGAGGATCTCTTTATACCCCCGCTGAATGTGGTTCCGTCTTGGGCGCGCGCGATGGTATGTGGATATGGATAGAGACTACGAGCGCTCTTAGATTGACGCGAACAGGTCACGACCTTCCTGACTCGGGTAAGTAAGAGAGATATAGTTCCAACCTCGCAACCGGGCTGACATATTTCATAGCTTGACAGATACATTCACGAAACAAGCTCTAACCCGGTACAGCGCTGCTATAAATGCCAGAATCGAACGACCACTACCCATCTAGGCGCCAAAATGCACGAACGGAACCCATCGCTCAAAGTTATTCTCCTTGACCTCTTCCCTCAGACACTTCACTGCATAATGTAGTGCATACGCCGCGCCCGTCTCGCCCTTCTTCAGTCGTCCGGATTCCCGAAGCTCGAGCAGTCGCTTGTAGTACGCATCTACGATGACTGGGCCGTCTTTGTCCCATATCGACCACATCGTCGCCACGACGCCTTTGAACCCGACCGCGAGCATGCCTGCTGCGAGATGCGCCGACTCCTCCGGGATCTTCGGATCGCCTACAGCGGTCTCACATGCGGAGAGGAAGGCGAGTTCCGCGTTCGTCGAGGCCTTGGTCATCAGAGCGGAGAGTGTGAGGCCGTTGTCGTAGAGTTCGAAGGCGCTCTCCGTTGGATCCTCCCTGTTCTGCGAACCGTGGCAGGCGAGATGCACCCATGCGTGCTGGTCGAGCACGTCAAGCACTGCCTCTACTGTCGCTTGCTCACTGTTGAGTACAGTGTGCATGTCACCAGGTAAAAGGGCGCGAATTCGAGCAGTCTCAGTGCGGACGTTTGGAAGCCAAGAGAGACCCTTGCGCGGGGTATCGGGTTGTGCGACAAGCAGCATGCTCGGGTTCGAATGAGGTTTGCCACTCCCTTCGTAGCAACGCAGCAGGGCGGAAAGGGATGGCGTATACGAAGAGACGACAAAGTCGTACACGCGAGGCCCCGATCCCCGCACGTCGTATATCCCGGCGGCGTGCAGTGGTAGCTGGGTGAGAGGACCCGTGGGACACCATATAATGTGAGGCAGCAGCTCAGCGTTGGAAGCCTTCTCGGTCTGCAACATCAAACGTGAGGATCTTGTGTTGTGAACAAAGCAAGTGAGTACACTCACAAATCCCAGCTCTTGAAGGATAGGTTGTATGCCCCACGTCCAGAGACGCCCCAACATGTGCCCATACAGATTGGTTGTTCCACGCATGATCCTTTCCTGCGGTACCAGGCCACGCCTGTGTGCTCTACAGAGCCCTACGTATCTCGTCCAAAGAGAGCGCAGCGTCTCGGCACGCTTCTGAGTGAGCTGCGGAAGCTTCACAGATCTCACTTCGCCAGTGCAAGATAGAATGAGCGCATCATAACACACTTTTCCCGCGTTGAGGAAGACGACAGACCCGCTTAACAATGCAAATGCGGGTGACGACGTGAAGCTCACGAGTTTCTTCGGCCGCATGAAGTCCTCAAACCGAGCATGGCTGCGGATCTCCTTCACTATATCGTCGTAATGTATGGCAGCCTTCCGGTGTCGATCTCCTCTAGATTCCGTTTGAAGACCAGGTGCAAGACCCCGTTCATCTAGTGCGGTAGCACCGTCAGGAAGATGAAGGTTGCCGCTGAATCCCGATAACCGAAGCTCCTGCTGTACCTCCTCCAGTCTGCTGGCTAGATCAGGTAAATGTTCTGCCAGGTCATTGACGGGCGTGCGCATTGAAGCGACCTGCGACCATACGAGACCTCTGCCTGCTTCAAGCCACTCCAAGGCCTGCGAGCGATCACCAGTCTCAATAGCGGCGCATACGGCTGCATTCACAAGCTTTCCCACCATAACCGATTCCTCAAAGCGGCGCTGAACACTGTGCCCCAGCCAGACGAGCTCTGGAAGTGCATCGACAATGCGTGAATAAGCGAGCAATAGAGATCCACACGAGCTGAACTCGGGGTGATCTGATAGCAACCGTACGCACGCGTCTGCACACCGGAAACGCCTAAGAGGTTCGCCAAGCGGCTGGGTGGTTGCAGCCATGTAACACTTGATACTCGCATCAAAGCATTGCTGGGTTCCGTCATGCTTGAAGCGTGTACTCCAAGTGTCTGCGAGGTTTCTCAGGCGCCGTGAACGCTCGGGATCGTCGAATGGAGTCAACTCAACCGCCCGACGCTGTGTCTCGAGAGCGCTCTCGAGATCCTTGACCTCGCCCAAGAGGTCGAAGCGAGTCCGCAAACAGACGGCAAGGTTGCTTAGCTGCCGTGGAAG
>KV424891.1:0-18917 GCA_001632445.1 Peniophora sp. CONT | reverse complement strand
GTCTCCGTGCAATCTTACGAGAAGGTTTCTGCTTATGTTGCACGTGATCCCCATTCGTCTGCGAAAGCTGTCCTCATTGACTCGGGCACATCCTGCACTATGTCTGGCGACAACAGTCTATTCGAGACATCTTCGCTACGCCCGCTTGATCCTCCTCGTCCGGTGCGACTTGGAAACGACTCTACCTGCAGCGCCACCCACATCGGTACACTACGCCTATCGTGCAAGACACCCAAAGGCCAGACCGATCTGTCAGTCGCAAATGCGCTCTTTATCCCCATCTTCACTGTGACGCTCCTGTCGGTCCACCAACTCGCCAAGTGCAAACTCTCTTCGCACTTCGTAGCAAACGGCTGCACTGTCCGCAACAACCGCAACGGCCACACTGTGTTCACGGCTCCGCATTGCAACGGCCTCTATCATGTCGCTAGGTGCCGATCCCAAAGCACTTTTTGCTGCGGATATCAACCACGTTCATTGCATACTCGGTCATACCAACTTCGAGAGTATCCGTGACATGGTACGCCATGGACGACTTGACGGTGTAACATCTCTTACCGGAGTGCCGGAATTCTGCAAACCATGCGTGTTGGGCAAGATGAAGCGCAAACCGTTTGGGCGTAGCCGTACTGTGGTGCGAGGACCACTCGACATCGTCTCTTCTGACGTTGGCGGTCCCATTACACCAGAAGGCGTAGGCGCAGTGAAGTACTGGATCACTATTGTTGACCACTACTCCTCACACGTCTGGGTTTTATTCGCACACAAGAAGTCACAGGTGTATGTGCAGTTGAAGGAGTGGCAGAAGACGACCGAGGAGCATTTCCGGTCTCAGGTTGCGAACCGTCAAAGGAAATGGAGGCGGAGTTCTGCCGCTAGGGAATCATCCACGAGACAACCGCTCCCTACACGCCTGAGCAGGACGGTATCGCTGAGCGCATGAATCAAACGCTCACCACCCGTGCAACAACCAATCTCGTTGCGTCCCACATCGTGCGGAAATACTGGCCACGCGCCATGTCCCATGCAGCGTAGACCATCAACCACTTGCCTGCCTCAGCACAGAAGGGACAAACTCCGCATGAGCGCCTCTATGACCGACCGGTAAACCTGCGGGATATGCATCTGTTTGGCTGTCCTGCCTATCCGCTCATCATGAAGCCGCGCAAGGATGGAAAGTTTGGTAACAAAGCCACTCGTACCGTCTTCATTGGGTATCACAAAGGGAGCAAGGCCTATGACCTGCTAGACCTCGACAGCGGTGCTATTACCACATCTCGCCATATCGAATTCCACGACAGTGCACCCGCTCCCGAGAAGGTCCGTGAGCCCGGTCAGTCACCACAGTCTACTGCCAATATGGAGCGCATTGCGCAGAGCATTCACCAACGCACTTTGCCCTACTACAACGAAGACGCGCCTCCACCAGACTTCTTCTTCAAGGATGACGAAGGTGACAGATCGTCACCACGCCCCTCCAGTCCAGTGGGGATAAGCCTATCCCAAAGACCGAAGGGTCAGTGGGGGTACAGCCACTCTCCGCCATCAAGCCAGAGCTCAAGTCCCGCATACCTGTCCGGACGCCGCCTACTATGCCTATTAGCTCCCCTGCTCGGCGAGTTGTATCACTTCCGGAACCCACTCCGCCCATCGCTCCCGTAACAGCCGTACCTGGCCCGTCTACCACCCCACGCGTATCAGCACCAACTCCTCCCAAACTCATACCAGTGCGGTTTGCTGGTGGAAGGAGGGTACAGCCGGTAGCTGTGCACAAGTCAAGTAGAGAGACTAGACCTGCCCTACCAAAGGGCGCACCGTACGAGCAAGCTGCATCCGGCCCTCAGCAGCTTACCAAAGAGGCAGCTGCAGCGGAACACGAGCGGAACCGGGCAGAATTGGAGGAGCGCTCACAGCAATGCAAGGAGGAGCGAGAAGCTCGTCTGGATGATCAGCGCATACGAGATTTGGAGCGTGATGTCCAACGACTAGAGCAGGAAGCAGGTGAACCGGCGGATGATGCTCCCTCAGGGGTTGAGTGTCTCTACTTTGTTGACGATAAGGATGGGTCATATCTTGCGCTTGACGACGCAGATCTGGAGTACTTTGCTGGTGTTGTCAAGGACGGGACGGACCCTTGCACGCCTAACTCGTGGCAAGAGGCTATGGACGAGCCTGACCGGGATCGGTGGATAGAGGGTATTAACGATGAGATCGGTAGTCTCATCGCCAACAACGTCTTTGAGGTTGTGCCCATTCCAAATGGTGTTACGCCGATCACCTCCAAGCCAGTACTCAAGATCAACCTCAATGTTGCAGGCGAGATCGAGCGCTACAAGGTCTGCATCGTTACCCGGGATTTCACCCAGCGTGAAGGTGTTGACTATAAAGAGGTCTTTGCACCCGTCACCAACCTTGAGTCTATCCGCATCATCTGTGCTCTCGCCGCCAAATACGACCTTGAGTTGGACCAGATGGACGTCTCCACCGCCTACCTCAACGGCGAGCTTGAGGAAGAGCTGTACATGCTCCCTCCTGACTGCGTGGACATTGCACCTGGTTACTGCTGGCACCTGAAGCGCTCCCTCTATGGCTTGAAGCAAGCTGGTCGCACTTGGAACCGTACACTTGACAAGAAGCTGCACGAGCTTGGTTTCGAACACCTCAACTCGGAGACTTGCCTTTACGTTTTGAAGGAGGGAAAGAACTTATGCTTCCTTGTCGTCTACGTCGACGATCTTCTTATCGCAGGCTCCACGCGCACGTTCATCGACTAAGTCAAGGCGAATCTTTCCAAGGCGTACAAGATGCGCGACCTGGGACCGGTGCGGCTCATGCTTGGTATGGAGATCCAGCGAAATCGCAAGAAACGCACCATCACACTCTCCCAGCGCCACTACGTCGACTCTGTGCTCACGCGCTGCGGCATGCAAGACTGCAAGTCCGTATTCATTCCCATGGCTACCAATGCCTGGATCTCTGGCGATGACTCTCACGACAACACCACATTAACTCACATGGCACTCTCTACCAACGGACCAGTCTTGTCATACCAGAGCGCTGTTGGCATGCCAATGTGGGCCATGCTGGGCACACGTCCCGACCTGGCTTATGTTACCGGTGATGTTGGACGGTACAGTGCAAACCCAAAGTGTTGTCATTGGGAGTTGGTCAAGCGCATCATCCGCTACTTGAAGGGTACTCGTGATTGGACACTTGTTTACGATGGATCTGACGTCAGCATGGACATGACCTTTCATGGACTGTACAGGTTTTCGACCTTCCTTTGAAATCCGATGCTCCTTTGAAAACCCGACTTGGTGGCCCAGCCACGAGGGCTACGTCTTCGATAAAATTATAGCATATGTATATAGTCTGAAAGTATACGCATGTCAAATTTCGAGGCATTTGATCGGGTGGGTGAGGAGGGGTAAATGGAATGGGAGGTTTCGCGTCGTGATACAGCCGCGATTTCCTTTGACGATGAGCTATCTTCGCATCGGGTCGCGATATTTTCGCCATTTTTCTTCGCAGAGTCCATTGAGTCAGTATTTCGCTGCATTCTATGTAGTTATAAATGGTCTGATCGAGTGTGGTGGCAATAAAAAGAGAAATTGGGGCTGGTGGACGTCAAACGAGCGAGGTCGCGGCGACGCGGCAGCAAGCACTTGTCTTTCGACGTGGCCTCATACTTGGTAACTGTACTATTCAGGCTCTTTTATGGATTCAGCTGCATCTATACATGCATATGAGCACAATGGTAAAAAATTGACTTCCATTGATTCAGTGGAAGTGGTGCAATCGAGCAGACGATGTGAGGGAGATCCGTCAAAGGAGTGCGAACGGTGAATTCGGCCGCCTCACTTCTCCCACGGTCGTACAGCTCATACCAGCCTAGCTGAGCACTACAAAATATTACAGTACATAGAAGAAACATGTTTGAGTCACTCTGCCAAGTTTCATGGCACTAGCTGTACTGTTGGGGTTTGGAGGCCGGTCACACGTTCGCGCGGTCAACGGTCAAAGGAAGGTCGAAAACCTGTAGTTGACTCTATACTAACAATAGAGACTGGTTGAACTGCCCACATGTGGTTAGTGAAACCACAGATAGTAAGTTAACAACAAGCGAGGCTGATTACTTTGGTTGTTAGTGTTGTTAGTCAGAGGCCTGTTGATCCAGTTACATGGCCATTGATGCAGATCAAGGGACTGTGATCAATTGATGGGTCCATGAGTTTGGATGCCCATCATTTCACCTACCATGTGCTCTGCCCATCAATCCCATCAGTCCCATCAATCCCATCACTTGCCCTCCTGCCTGCTCCCTTCATGCTCCCCTCCCTTCCTCCCTACTGCCCTGTTTGGCACAGAGTCTTTTGCAACATGTACTCATTGCTTGTGAGTATGATACTTTTTAATTGTATCTGTGCCCTGGCCTATCCCTGCTCCTCCAGGGCTTATTTTCTGATGGGCCGCTTTTTTTCGAAATTGGGGCTGGCTGGGCTAGTACTGGTAGGATCGGTATGTGTTGGGGTTTATAAGCACTGTCAAGGTATGTGAGTAGGTCTGTTAAAACCGCTTGTGGATAGCTGCTCGCGTTCTGGAGATACAGGTATCTTCTCCTCCTGCCTCCAGAACTGCATACCCTCCACAGCACGCTCTACCCTGTTCCATGTGAGCTGTTCATGGGCTCACTGGGTTTTTTTACCCTGTGAAGACGCCGGTGAGCACCGCTTCCCGGTGCATCCAGCCGTCTTTGCCCTACACCGACCTTCTCCTCCTGCCTACATTCTGAGCCATCCCCTGTTGCTCCCTCATTTCTGGATCTCTCGATCTGAGTCTTTGGGACATGGGGGATTAATGTACTGGCTTTAACGTGGTGCCAAACGCTTCCTAACCCCTGCACAGATTGCTTTGGTAAGGGCAGTTTGCTTGGGAACTCTTCTGGACACCCTTCTGCTGGGCCCTGGGCATTATCACTGCCCCTTAAGCAAAAAGCGGCTTGGTAGATGACTTCAATTAGTATGAATCTAGGTTTTCTATGTATGCAAAGCATCATATTCACCCCTCAGCTCTCTACAAGAGCAAAGGTTAAGCGTGGGAATTTGGTGTCCGTAATAATAATCACCTATCTAGCGTATATTACTGGATACTTTTGACCAATGTGAGTTTGGGAATACAATAGCTACGGTCAGAGTACGCGATTCCGCGCGATTCTGAGTTTGATTCTCGTCCCGATTCTGGAGAACCAAGAACCAGAATCGCGGCAGAATCGCAGAACCTCCTCGCGAAGAGGTTCTGCGCGATTCCGCGATTCTGCATGAACAGCGTTTCTCCCACGCTTGACCGTTATTTACTCGACATATGAATCTTGATTACACATTGCCCATTGTCAGCCACGTGCTGGCAAAATAAACATCGCGCGCCCACGCTGCGCTTTATTCTCGACAACGATCCCTTCCATCAATCCCTGTGCACTTCTTCCCTATGGCTGGATCAAACTCAAAGACTCCTGTGGCCAACGAAACACCTGAAAAGCCCAAGCCTGGACGGCCGCGGAAGCCGAAACCGTCGACAGAGGGGAAGGTAGACGATAAGCCGGAGAAGGAAGATAAGAGGAAGACGCGGGGCAAGAAGGATGGCGGCGAGGCCAAGGAGACCGAGGCTAAGAAGGGTGGTAAGAAGGGGGACGGAGGGGTGGCGGCGGCAAAGGTTTCCCTCGGGTGCGTGTTCTCTCCGGTCGCATCCTTCCTTGGTTAGACTTCATATTGACATACTCGCAACATCATAGGTGGGAACATCAACCCAAGCTTACGGACACAATGCTCGACATCATCAGCTCTAACGACAAGTATCGTACGGTCCTTTTCCCCGCTGTCGGCAAGACACCGTCGACCACGAAGGGAGGGGGCATGTACAAGACTGATGCCCACTACCTTGTCTGCAAAGAGCTAGTGGCGCATGAAGAAGGCAAAGCTTACCGCGAAGCGTTTGCGCTAGCTACGTCTGCGCAGGCTAGATCGTCTTGGGGCCTGAAGATCAAAAACCGCCTCAAAGAGTACGTTTCCAGCTTCGTCATCTGCGTAACAGACCGTTAACCTACATATTAGTCTTCAGACTGAATTCAGACAGCATCGCGATACACTCGGATCGACTGGCAAAGGCATCGAGAATGAGGACCTCATCGACTTGGACGACTCAAACGAGTGGGTTAACTTATGGAGTACGTAACGCGCACGCATACATCTTTTCGAGAACATAACTGACCAACCCCAATTAGAACAAGTCAAGGGCCAGTTCCCATGGTTCTTTGACATGCGCGATCTTGTCGGCGAGCGCCCTAATCTGCACACCGTGGGTCTCATATCGCACAGCGGCAACATCGGTACTGCTGGTTCACAGGAGGGTGAGAAGGCCAAGGGTGGTGAGGGGGCTGGCAGCGAGAAGGGTGACGGAGATGGTGGGCCCGGCAGTCCTCTCGATATGCTCACTCCGTCGGAAGGAGAGAACTCCGAGGATGATGAACCTGCGGATGGGGGGAGAAGGCGCAAGGTGCACCAGAACACGTCGTCGTCTTCTAAAAAGAAGAAGTTCAGTCTTTTTGATCTTCCTGCGGAAGATGAGGAAGATAGCGACGTTGTAGAGGTGGACTCACCGGCGAAGGAGAAGGCTGCAACACCAAAGTCGTCGGCTAAGGGCGGCAAGAACAAGCCGCCGGGGATCACCGATCTTCTCGCTCAAGACGCTGTCACACGTCAGCTCTCCCAAAAGAACCGTATCGCACGTTCGAACACCGACATCGCACACACACAGGCAGACATAGCCGCGACCGGCGCAAAGAAGGCGGCCAAGCTCAAGACCCTTGAGCTTCACAATGCGGACCATCAGCGCCGTTTCGAACTCGAGATGCAGCGTGTGAAGGGCGAGCAGCAGGCCAACCTTCTCCGCCTCCAGAACGAGCAGATGCGCATGCAGATGCAGATGCAATTGATGCATGCTCGTAATGGTGCGGCTGAGGCGGGCGGAGCGGGCTGACTGCAAATGGGATTGGGAATGGGTGACGGCCTCGGTTTCGGCGGCGGGTTTGGGTTTGGTGGCGATTTTGCGGGCGGTAATATTATGGGCAGGACGGCAATGATTACGGAGGCTATGGTGCAGGGCAAAATGGTGCGACGGGTGGTGGGTACGATGCAGGTGCTGCCGGGCCCTCATCTGGCGTGTAGGGTACGGGGCTGGGTCGAAAAAGGCAAGTGTGATAAATTGCAGGTTATACTCGATACATACAGTAGATATCCTTTACAAATAAGATCTTTTGCTATCAGAAAGAAAACCGCAAGCTTCAAGTCGAAGAGCTAAGCCAGGTCGGCATGGTGGACGCGGTTCAGGTTGTGCGCGTCGTTTTCAGCTGGCCGGAAACGACGCGCAAAGCCTTATACGTGGCGCGGCACACCACGTCAGTCGCGAGTTCGTCAGGGTGTTTGCGTTTGACCGCCACCATGGCCGCTGCTCGCGTATCGCAGTAGTTCAATTCTATATCTATGGTGCAGGCAATACAAATTTAATAATCTAGCTAGTCCGAGTCCTCTTCCGAAGACAGCCCCGTGTTACGACGCCGTCGCTGTGCCCGTGCCTCCTTATACGCGAACCACTTTGCCTTCAAGTCCTGGCGGAAATGCTTCCCCGTACCCGCACGCTGCGATGAACAAACAGCAACTCCAGCTGGTCGGTTGTCAGAGTCGGATGGAGATGAGAGGCCGTCGGCGATGAAGGGATCGGAGTCACAGTCGTCATCGCCACGCTCCTCAGCCTCTCGCATCATGGCGAACGCATGGATCACGATGCACGATGCTATCCAATCGCGTGCATGGAGATGTGACTGCTTGTCCTTGATAAGTATACGAAGACCTTTCAGCAACTGAAAGCGGCCCTTCAGGTATCCGATTGCGTGTTCAGCCCGGATGCGAATAATCGACAGGCGGTTGTTGAATTCTTCGTTGTCGGTGTCGAACTTATCAGGTTTCTTGTACGGAGCTGTGACCCAGGTCGAGAGCTGTTGAGTGTGAGTATAGTGGCCAATATACTGCATGGTACGCTTACTGCATATGCTGAATCTGCCCAGATGAACTCTCCTGGCTTGAGCAAAGTCTCGTGCTCCAGGTAGATGCGAGTGGACTTGAATGCTGTAGAGTCGTGGGCACTGCCACAATGACCAACCCCAAAATCCACAATACGTAGGTTTGGCAGGCTCACAACCTGATTGTAATTAGATACAAGTATGGATCATATGGGAACTATGCGACTGACCTGAGCATTCATCGAGTATTTTCCGTTACAATCAAAATAACTTTCCCCGTACCAAAACCAGAGGACAGGCCATCGCGGCGCGTGGCAAAGACGGGGCATTTATGCCTCTTCGTAACTAAACAAACAGAAGTCATTCCGTCATTTCGTCATTGAGCAGGACATAATATATCTGTGGCATGTATTAAGACAGCTCTCATGGTGAACCGGTTAAGTGTCGCCATGAAAGCTGTGATATTGCGAGTTCTATCCGCCAGGAGGGCTTTTTCTCAGAATAAAAAAGGTTTTGATGTTTACTCTAATTTGAGCCATCCAGACATAGTAGAGTAGAAGTTTAACGATGTCATTTTTAATATCCTAAAAAGTACCGTCATGTCAAGGGCGGCGAAGGTCACTAGATACAGCGAGTATTTCATCTCATGCCGTGATCACGTGCGTCACAGATCGCGAGAGCGCCTCGCAACCGCGCCTTGAGTCAAACTACGACTTGCGCGTCTCGTTCTTTACATGGACACGTCTCGTGAGGCAGTGTGCTCTCAAATGGTTGAGGTGGGTAGCCTGCGAGGGAGGTGATCTGTTGGAAGCCGTGTTGAGGCTTGCTCATCGTCGTCTGTTCCAAGGCGCACCACCAGACAAAAGTGCGTTCTCAGAGTCGGAACCGTTTGGACGCTGGAGAGCCTAAAGTCAGGCACAATACATTGACGGAGTGGCTTGGAGAGCGTTATGAGACCTGCTTCCCTGGTGTTCGTGGTGTAATAGTACACAATTTTCAAGTGTATTTCATATCCTATTCCAAGAAACAGCGAGAAAACCACAAGTGGACCAGATCCCAGGCTACAGCGACACATCTTGCACAGTAATGGCCAAGTTGTTGTCCCCATAACGACGAACATCAAATGCCCCAGAGAGAGAACAAGGAAGAGGTATGTGCACTGTGGCCGATTTAAATCCTACAATGGTAGTGACGGGAGTATAGTGGCTCGACTCCTTCCAACTTGTCATCATTTTGGCCAGATCCTCGGATCGCCCCACTGCTAAGAGGTCCTCCATAACAAGCCAAGGTCAATCACTCAGGAGGGTGAATGGTCCCAAAGATGGCGTCAATGCAGCAACCATCATTCAATTCGACAATTCGACATGGTGCATGTGATCGAGGTCACTGAGGTAATCCCACTCCCTGGGCATATCGCGTCCTGGCGGCCAGAGTTGGAAAGGCTGACTCAAGCGGTTGATAACGAGCCTTCTGAAGCATCGCATGAAATGCGGAAACCCTCGTGACTGTCTCGGTCTCCAAACCATAGTTATGTGGTCGCTTTGCAGGGCCGTGGTTGTCATTTCACTAAGTAATTCGTGGCAATAGCCAGTGCAGCCTGGTTAGCTGAGCCAGGCCTAGCCAGCAGGTCCTAATCAGCTCAACCAGCTGCTTCACTTAGTGCTTAGTGGCTATTTCAGCCACGGTTTACTTAGTATACTCGTGGCTATTTAGTACAGCGGACCAGCAGCTTCGCGGTCGGTCGGCAGATGCCGGCTTCCCAGTTAGGATGCAGCTCGGATCACTGGCGCTCTTCCTTGCTCCCGCGCCCCTGGCCCCCCGCGCTCTCGCCGCCAGCGCCTATACGACCTCCGCTCACCAGCGCCTATACGATACCCGCTCGCCAGCGCTCGCCAGCACCTGTACCTCCCGCTCTCCCAGCACTTCTCTCGACCTGTTTGCGCGTATACCGCCGCATCAGGCTGCATCCCGCCGTTCGGCTACTGGCGCCGGGATGGCTATACCGTGCGCCAGCAGGCAGGCTATACCATAGCACCTTGCCGTACCTCTACGCTTCATGCGAATACCTCGTATGTGATACAGCCTGCCCAATAAATACGGCTCTATTACCCCTCGCTACAGCTCCAATATCGCGCGATAATGAGCTCGGCAAATGCCGCTGGTTGGATGCCATGCGGTCGTCGAAAAGATTAGCTCCTCCTCCCGCTTCCGACAGCACTGCTAGAGCGTTGTGGGACCAAGTCAAATCTAGTGCGTGCATATACACTCATTTTCTATATCTTCTATACTATGGTCCCGTACTGACCATCGGTTCATAGCCTCCAAACCTTTCCCGCATCCTCGCCGCCAATTGCCTGATTTTCACGGCGGAGCACCGTCCGCGCAGAGTCCGACTCTGCTTGTCTCAATTGACAGTGCGTGGCATTTTTCTCGACATATTATTTAGGCTAATACGACAGCAGGTTTAACTCTGTACGCTCGCCGCTCGGCGGGTACTTCCTTACGGTCAGAACGCATGCCCACCTCGCGTCTGAGCTCATGATATGCACACACCGATATCTCTTCCATCCTACGAATACAAGATCCCCATTCATACAGCCCAATTCATTATATCCACAGTCATCTTACACGTCGCGCGTCGCTAGGCCCATAGGCCGGGTTTTCGAGCCCTTGTCCTACATAGCAAATACATCCATGCTGCGACCCTTGCCTCCAATAATGTTACCGATGCCTAGGAATAAAGCCACCAGCTGAGATCGCCTCGAGCGCAAAGCGCGTTAGACGAAGTTACCGCAGGCGCTTACTTTCGGCAACTCGGCACTCTCGCCGCGAATGTCAAGTCGCAAGGCTCAATCAAATGTCCGATTATTAGTTTGAACACTGTAACTAGAGTATCGATTAAGATATGACGGATTGCGAGGAAACTAAAGTATGGTATCAAGTACTACAAGAACACGTCAAGGCAGATCACCAAGAAAATTTGACACGGCGTAAGCAAACCGGCGACGGCGACGGTAACTCGTTGAACGCATAACAGCGCATAACGCGGCGGCGTCTACCGCTTGGTCTTCTTGCGCTTCGTCGTGTCGCCGCGTTCCGCAGTCCCTTCAGCCTTCTCTCTACGGAGGCTTTGAGCAACATCCCCCTGCTTTATCGTGAATACCAGCTCCCCCAGAGCCCATGCGAGCTCCTGCAACATGTCATCGACCTCCTCTTTGTCTTCGGGCTCCTTAGCGGCCCTCCACCACCAGCCAACAGCCCATATGAGTCCAAGGACCCCGTTACGACCCACGCGCAAGAATTCGGGCCAAAGCTCGCCGTCGCGGCGATCCTGCTTGTAAGGCAAGTTTTCCCCACGCCACTTCGGTTGAAGCGTAGAGTACCACGAGCGTATGTTGGAACCGTACATCTGGGTATCCTCAATCCCGGGATCGTACCTAACGTTGCCGGCCTTGAACCAGATACGCCCGCGATTAACCCAATCGACAACCTCTCTGGGACGGAGAGCTGTAGCCATGCGACGAACCTAAGCAATGTCAGCATAGGATAGAGTCAGTTGTAATAGCTAGCGTACCGCAGAGCTCTCGGGATAACCAGCAATTCGCTCCAGATCAATGTACGCGTCGACAATCTGAGACCAATCGGGAACACTGTCGGCGTCCACAAGATCGCGCAATTCGTCGGCAGAGGCGAGTACGAAGGCCTTGTCACCGACGATCTCTTCCTCGACGTTCTCTTCTGGACCGGGGGAAGACGGTTTCGAGGATGTCCCAGTAGGAGGCGTGTCAGTGCGCGAGGGAGGCACAGCTTTGACAGGAGAGGACGGAGCACGAGACGAAGGGGACGGTGCGCGAGACGAGGGAGGGCTCAGTGTCGGGGTAGCAGAAGCCTTGGGCGCGAGACGCTCAGCGGTAGACTTTGTTGCGTTGGAGGGAGCATCCGGTTTGGTCCTATGTATATAACTGGTCAATACAATGTAGTATACCGTAATATGATATGCGCACTTCTTCTTCGCCGGCTTGGACGCGCTCTTGCGCGAAGAGCTGATGGCGGGGCCGCTTCTGGCATCAAGAATGCGCTTGAGCTTAGGATCTAGCTCGAGCAGCGGGCCCTCGACGGAATCCTCCTCATCGGAGCTGTGGTCAGAGTCTCGATTATTACGACGCCGCTTAGAAGACTGAGCCGGTCCATCGGTCCGAGCACCCGCCGTTCGAACTTCCTTCGACGCGTCGCTTGACTCCTCCTTGTCACTCGAGAGAGATACGGCGTCGCAAGCAGCTTGCGCTGTGTGAACGGTCAGTACCCTCGATATATATGGGTCGCATAAGGACTCACTATACACTGAGCGCGCAAATTCAATCAAGGGCTTGGAGACACCGTCCTTGTACTGCGGGTACGTGTTCGCGAAGGTACGAGGGTCCCCGGGCAGCGCAGTGTGGAAGCTAATGAACATCATTAGACTGGCGGAGGCACGGAGACTTGGGGTGTATACGTACGAGAAAGCCTGCAGTCTTCCTCCATGGCTTGGACGCGGGCCAATGAAGGTCATGATGCACATCATACCCGTCTGCTTGTAGAGCTGAGTTGGCAGCTTGCCATACGAGCGCTTCAGAAGGTTGATGTTGCTACAGTTATCAGATTAGACGACGGTCTCCGGACAGTGTAGATTAACGTACTCTTCCAGCTTCTCGGCGCGGGCGACGCGTAGTGCCTCTTCCTTAGTGGTGTCATCGAGCTCCATCTCAACGTCCGAATCAAGCTTCACTTCCACATTCATGCCTCCAGCTCCCGGCGCCTTATTCCTCGCTATCTCGACCTTCTCTAGAACCTCGGGATCGGCCGTCTTGAGGTAGGTAGTGGCACGGTCGACCCGGTACTTGATGAGCGGGGTCTTCTCGAGCTGCGCCTGCGTCGCCGTCTTCTTCCACTCGACATATTCGTCGCGTATTCCATCGTTGTAGTCGTCTCCGAGAAGTGTCATGAGGACCTGGGGTCGGTTGGGCTTTCAGCGACCGGCCACTTGTGGGAGTCGTGCGCGGCTGGCCTTCGGTACCGTAGAAGTCGCTCCGCGCACGCCCTTCTTGTTACGGAACCAAGTCTTTATGTGCTAGCTCAACGTAAATCCCTATGACCATCCTGCATAGTAAGTTTCAACGCACCGAGAGTAAGTCTGGCTCCCATAGCGGGTCCTCATCGCGCGGGTTCTTCTTTTTCTTCTTCTTCTCGCCCTCCTTAGGTCCCTCGTCGCCGTTCGGCGTATCCTTGTCGACGATTGGCGGTATGACTGCGGCTACTGATGGTTAGACAATATAGCAACAATACGAACACAAGGTGCACACCTGCAGCGGCAGCCGCCGCTTCCCTGGCCTTTCGGCGGTTGTTCTCCGCAGCCAATCGGCGCTTCTCCTCCTCAGCGCGATCAGGATGCTTCTTCACGAACTCGTCGTAGAACTTGTTCCAGAAGTCCAGCTTGACAGCGCCTGATGCGGTCTTCGTACCCTCGTACTGGGGAATGGCACCACGCATCGTCGCTTGCTCCTTGGTAGTGAAGACCGGTTTCGTACTCCAGCGTTGAACGACAAGAACCGAAGGCTGAGGTGGAATAGCGGGAGCGGGCGATGCAGAAGGTTGAACAGCAGGCGTCGGCGAGGCTGTCATGGCGCCGCCACTTCCAGACATCAGATCAGCGCCTTCCGTTTGCGTCGGAGAGGAAGTGGTGCCAGGGCTATCTGGAGGAGTGCCAGAACAATCCGGCTCGGTAGGAGCAGGCTCAGTTGGAGTGGTAGACTTTGGTACAGATGGTTCAGACATGCGTACAGGTGTGCGGCGGGGTCGGTACGTCAAGTAAGTCTTTCATATATTGAGTTTGCGCAAGCGACGAAATCAATGCATTGCCAATTCAGGTTTTCGCACGACAACGCGCCATTCTCGAGGCGCTCTGAGGCACATGAGTGTACGTCCTGGCTCCGCGCCTTGAGAAACCTGTCAACCCCAGACTGATAGATATATATAAAGCTTCCATGGCATCGTCGCAACTTGTCTCCGTCCATCGCGTCGCCTGCGCGCCTTTCGGATCTCCCCCTCCCCCTTAGACGTGTCGTACCTGCTTCACCTGTTTCGATGTCTGAGCGTGAGTTTTATTCTTCTCGCCTGATTCCAATTACTCAATACCCATACAGCACCGTCGAATTGGGACAACATTGGACCATGGATTGCCCCGCCTCCCGGCGCTTCTTTTGGAAGAATCCAGGTTGTCACAAAGGGCCGCAATGTGGGCCTCTACACGAGCTGGTTGGGTCTCTAACAACGTACATTCGCCCCGCCACTGATCATCGTGTACTATAGGACTAGAGCCTCTGTGGAAGTCAACGGCTACTCCGGTGCAGTCTACCAGGGCTTTCCCTCTTGGCGGCGCGCTCTTCATCACTGGTATTACACCCGCTTAGCCGCCCACCTGCCTCTCGTACCTCCGAACGTCGATAATCTGCCAATCTATACGGCGACTGTACCCGCGCCTCCCACGCCTTCTGTATCGGACACGCACTCGACTGACAGTGGTGCTACGCAGAGCAACGTGGCGCCCTCGACCGAGCTTCCGGGTTACTCTTCGGAGGCGTCTACCGCCGGTTTCGACGATATGCCGCGGACTGTCACGTATGATATGCACACCCCGATCGGTGCAGCCGTCACGAGCCTCGCCGAACTTCACATTGGCTCGGACATCTTGCGTGGCGAGCGCTACGCGGACATCGCCTCTGCGCCCCTCGACCACAGCTGGCAGGCGGGAGAGGACGACAACAATGATGTCCCCGACCTCGAAGGTGACAAAGTGCTGGACATCTCGGCGTCCGGCGGCGGTACTGTTTATAGTAAGTACCCGATGCGACTGTGATTGAATGATTGACATTGATTGTATGCTTATTTTCAACTGTAGCGACTGAGGCTGGGAATGCGGGTGTCGAACCGACAGATTCGACGTCAAACGACGTACCGCAGCCTGTGAACTCTGGTAAGGACATTGTCAATTTCTGGATAGACAAGGATCATGTTCTCCACGTCGTCGATGCTGCGGGTAATACGACGCTCTACGGCGACCCTGAAGACTTCTTCGCTGCTAACGATGCTCGCCACGTCGAGCGCGCTGCACGCGAGGCACTGGCTGCTGATGAAGGTGTTGGCGGTAACGCTCAGGGCCATTCTGTTACCGAGGTAGACGTCAGTGAGGAGGAGATCGGCCTGCTGTGGCTCGCTGAGGACTCGCGTCTCTGTGCGGAGCGTGCATCGAGTGAGCATCGTACTCTGCTTGAGCGTGCCGAAGGCGGTGATCTGTCACCGTACGAGGCGTGACTTTTTTCGCTGGTCGAGGCACGCTTTTCGCACATGGAAAAGATGTCCCGCAAATGTCTTGAGATCGCGCGCAGGCACCTTCGCGAGTTTCATGTAAGTGGCTTGACCTTGTCCCCACAACATGCACTGACAACGCATCTGTAATGATAGGAGCGCCGTTCGGACCCTGTTCCGACCTCGACGGAGGAGCGGGGCGCCTCGCAGAACACCGTCAAGGCGTCCAAGGGCAAGGCAAAGGCCAGCACTTCGCCTTCCCGCGCCGGCAGTGGTTTTGCTGGTCCGAGCGGCACTGCTAAAAGCCCATCTTTCGTCACTCGGGATATGCGCACTGCCCCGCTCGACGCTTATGCTGCTCAAGAACGCTTTTTCGTCGTGGTCAACGGTCCGCACGTCGACATCTTCGAGCTTTCGTCCACCATCACCGAGTAAGCCCTGTTTTTTCTCGAAATTTGTGCAGTCTTTCTGACTTATGCCCAGGTCTGCACTTCGCTGGTCGTTCCCGAACGCGGCAATGCGTGCATACTTCACCTTGGAGGAGGCTAGCACGTACGCGCACTTCGTGGAGGATAACATGAAGGACTGATCAGCTTGCAAGAGGTCGCCCGCGATGTGTTGTTGTCATGACTGTGTACTTTCTTGATAGTGTCTGCTTGTATACTCGCTGCAAATATATCCCTGCTCGTACTATCTGCTGGATTCAAAGAGAATATTGGCTTAGAATGAATTTGTCGTAAGCGGACGAGCTGCCTTCGCGCGTGGAATGTCAGTCGATGGATGTCCGTAACACTCTGAGCAATACTGTGGTTCTGACTACGCTTACACAGACAAGATATTTTTTCTGTGGCATCTACTAGTATGCCCGCAACTCTATACAGGAAAAGGTAAAGGTAGTCATCGAGCATACACTCTTGCTGAAATGATCGGGTGCATATATGTGGGTGGATTGACGACGCGACTGGAGGTCAAAGGCGAGCGAACGGTCGAGTGCGCCTCAAAATCTCTCTATGCAAAGTGTGAATCACTAATTGCGAGCTTGTTAGCTTCTCGAGAGGTAGGCCATTGCTTCTTGTCAGACATGCTGTTCGGGAATCAGACATGACCCGAACGTAGGTACGAAGGCAGCCCCTACCATGGGCGCAAAGAAGGTCTGAGGTCCTAATCGGTCCGAAGCTGCCAACGCGAACGCGCCTTGGCCAGTCCTTCAAGGTCACCTTGCTCTGTCCCGTCACCCGCACTCAGTATTGGCACCCGAACGATTCCTCTGAGCTTTATCGCCGCCTCGCATGTCATCTCAAAAAGGGAAGGTATCTTCTTCAAGGAAATGGAAGATAAGGTGCGCCGGTCCTCTCTGTAGTCCTCCCGCGGCCTCTGGTGCAGTCAAACCAATTTGTGCCTCATCTTTACCTCTCATATGGCTGTACCATCTGTGCTTATGCGGAATAGGAATGAAACCCACGTGTTGCAGTATAATAAACGATACAATCAATCCATGCGCTCTGGACGCGGACGCAAGGTCAGCCACGCCGAGAGGCTGAAGTACGTTGGACAGCGAGACGGTGATGCCATTCACTGGCAAGTGCAAGATTTCTCTTTGTATGTGTCTCTCTTGTACTAACACCAACCACAGCACGTATCCCCGGGACTTCCTCCTCAAATCACTCACACAGGATCTCGAACGCACCACCGACATGGCTCTCGCGGAGATACATCAGGTCGCGCACCTGATGTCTGAGATGACCTTGCTCAAGTCGTGCTACACGGCCGCGGCAGGCTTATCTTCAACGAGCGATATCGAAGGAGCGTGGCGGGCCGAGTTTCGCGCCCTCGTACGAAGGCTCATATCCGAGGAACTCGAACGCGTCAAGCCAGTGCTTGACAACCTCTTCACGAACAAGGCCCGCGACCCCAGCGTTCACGCATCCCGTAGGATGCTTGCTGTGCTTCATCAGGAACTGTTGTTTTTCGACCTCGACTCGCAGGTACGCGCTGCTGCGCAGGCAGAGGGCGCCTTGATCTGTTGTGGGCAAGCGTACGTTTAGTTCAATGGTCTTTAGCCTCAAGCTCAACCCCATGATATGACAGTGTTAATCGTCGTACTATACATGCTCTATACGGTTTTTAGTATCGTAGCCTTGTATCGCTTGTGTAGATGTGTGCTACTACGTCCTTGATGTTATGTTAGACTTTCCTCAGAGGCCTACCTAAGCTTGAATATATAATCTAGCTCCCATACAAACTGTGTAAGGAAAACTAGTATTGTTGTCGCTCAAACTTGTGGCCCATCATTCACGTGAGTTTGTTGACTGTTGCTCGTTCAACGCGTCGTGTGCGCGCTTGTGCTTTATTCCCGACAGTCATCTCTTCTTCATGGTCAGTATATTCTATCTCTGCATGCATTTCTTGCGACACTGACATGCATACAGCGACATGCCAGGCAGGAAACGCAAAGCTGTCGCTGCCGACATTTATAACGATGGCGAGGACACCGCACCCGGAGTCTCCATTGAGCAGGCCGTTGCGAACAGTGTTCAAGAAGTCCACCTGTCGTTATCCTCTGGCAATAATCCGGTCTACCTAGTTACACAACATCTGTTCCCGCAACGCACGACGGAAAGCCCAGCACCTGACGTGTCGAGTACCCCGGACTCTCCGCCTAATCCGACATCTCAGCAGCCACTATTGGACGACGGAGACCCGGCATGGCAAGACGAAGATGGGAGCATGGAAGCCGCGCAGGTTTTTGAATACCCCGGCTTACCACCCCGGCCTACCAAACGGCAGAAGGGCGTAGGCAAACGCCTCGGCCCGAGGGTGCGTCAACTGTTTTGAAGCAGCAGCGTCTGCTGATGCATGTTTAGGCCGACGCACTGTTGCAATTCTTGGAAGACTCTATGGTAGACACTCAGAAAGTTAGGGAAAGTTATGGTTATGACAACAAGTGGAAAGTCAAAATAACCATGGATAGGGAAAGTTACAAAAACCATTATTTATATTCAATGAACAAATGCAGCAGCCATCAATTCCGGCACTCGGACCAGTTGTGCCGGCCCTCGGGCTTCTCATGCGCGTGCTCCGTGCTCGGGGCGGCTTCCCACCCTCCTCCGCGGCTGTTCGGCACCTCCCGGCCATCAATCCCGCCCCTCCCGCCCCCTGCCCCGCCCCCTATTTGGGCTGGGCCCCGCCCTACCTATAAAAGTACGTATTTCCGACCCGTTTTTTTTTGCGCGTGGGGTCTATACGTCCACTAGTACGTATTCCGCGCCTTTCCGAGCTCCCGCCTTGCCCGGACCGGCCGGTATGGCCTGTTTGCTGGCAGCAGGTCCAGGACCACACCTTGGCCTAGCGGTTTCCAGCGGTCTGTTCGGCGTGCGCTCAGCTGTATGGGGGCTTTGATGTACGCTGACTCTGAATATAATTTTACCCTGAATTTACGGTACGTACCTGGGCCGCTACAGCCTGGCGCTCTTTTTACCGCTTTGGGAAGCACCAGTACCGTTCG
>KV424890.1:0-19135 GCA_001632445.1 Peniophora sp. CONT | reverse complement strand
AATGCCTGAATAAAAGCATGACCAAGAAAGAAGTTCGAATTATTGTTCCATACATTTTCGGGCTAAAGAAAGATGTGTGATGAGATATTTGACTGAATTCCATCTCTCTATCTTTTCAGATGCCATGTAGATATTATTGTAAATATCATTTGCGAGGTAAGTGGGATGCCATGTGAGTTTGCATACAAGTAAATCTCAGTCTGTGGTCAATGAGAGGTTGATGTAGATTTTTTCACTTTCTCCACCATATAAACACTGTTAGCAAAATGCCATTCTTTAGGATACCTCTCAGAGAGTCAGGGAAAAGATTGATATGTGAGTATTCAAATTTATGTTTTCTTTCCCTCACTGATAAGATGTTATCAAAATTTAAAACTTATTCAACCCGTCTTCTCACCAGCGGGCATGAAGGTGTGATATGGTGCTTGCAGTGACGACCATCTATCGATATCTATCCATCTCCGCTCTTACACCGCCACCCGCTGACCTCGCAGCGAACTGCCAGACGATCCAACGCAATGGTACCAGCCTGATTCGCTTGCCAAGAGAACAACTTTTGAGGCCGATATGGCGATGCTTCTCCCTGATTTGGCATCGGACGTTGGACTGTGTATCGTCAGCATCATGCGCCTGCTCCGTCGTGAACCCTTTGTGCTGATTTGCCGGACTGCCACGCTGTTTCCGTAACTATGCACGATGCACTGTACAGTGTATCACCATCAAACGAGACGGTCAATTGTCCGGCTGGCCCTGATTATTTTTGACGGAGATTCAAGACACGAAACTTTCAGATCCTTACCATCTAGGTCTTTGGTACATTACAAAAAAGTATCAGAGCCATGGGAGGCAAGGCTGGGCGGGTATCGTACAATCAATGCCGGTGGGTGTTATCTCGCCGTTCCCACCAAACCATACAGCCAGATAAGATCCTTCGTAGACCTCCTCCCGGGCTCCCCCGTCGGTCAATCCCTTCCAAATTTTGAATACACTACTTACCACTAAGTCCTAGTGGTATGGACTACTCCTTATATCGAAATCCTGTACGAGTGAGCACCGGTGAGCACTGGATGAAGTGTTCATCGCACTGTTCCCACGTTCTTTGACGCGGCGCTTTTGGACGGATTGAACAACGAAAGTTCTTTCGGCTTGCTGAACTCTACCCTTGCTCTTTATCGAGAGATCCTTGGAACTGTACTAACATAGACATGTTCTGAAGGGCTCAGAACTTGAGCTGGTCCAAACGGGCCTATTGTCATTATTTTTAAAGGCCATCAAATTGCCATCACGGCGCGGCAAATGCGAAACGGGCCCAAAATGCCTCTTCATTCGATCGTACGACGGGCACCAGACCCCGTACTGACTATTCCTTCGGTGAAATTGTAGAGCAGACCCTTTTACGATTTGTTGCGATTTTTTCGAGGGAGAAAAGTGGCAGCTGAAAGAAGGAAGGCCAGCTGTATGGTTTGGTGGTGACGTCTCGTTTGATGGTGATGCACTGTATGGAGCGCCCATTGGATGCCACACGAGCTAGATTGCGGGTATAAAAGCCCCTACTTCCGCGTTCTGCGTTTCTTAACCTCCCCCGGCTTGGTGGTTTCCATTCTTCAGGTTTATCCTTCTCTATACCGACTATCCTTACAAGAGCTGTGCTCTGTTTCTTTCCTTTTCGCTGTCAAATACTTTCTGCTGTTTCCTTACCTCGAAGACCTCAATCGCTAGCCGACCATGCTGTTCTCTGCTGCTCTTACTGCCACCCTTCTCGCGTCTGCTTATGCAGCGCCTACTCTCGTCTCGCGGGACATGACCGTCAATTCGGGTACGAAGGCGCCTATGACGCTCAAGAAGAGTACCAGTCAAAACTCCAGCGCATCCAAGGGCGCAGTCTACAGTAAGCATTGCCTCGCCGCTGACTGACAGATAGAACGCTGTACTGACTGTGTGACAAGTGATCACCAACGAGCCCTCTGGAAACTTTGTTGTGGCGGCTGACATCAATGCTGACGGATCCCTGGTGAGACTCTCACCTGAGTGTGCTTGTGGCTGAGGCTTACTGGCGTTTTTCTCTAGACCCTGGCAACTGCAATGGCCACGGGAGGCGCGGGCCAGCACGGCAACGCCGAGGGACCCGACCCCCTCTTCGGGCAGGGTGCAGTCAAGGCTAATGCAAACGCCAGCATGCTGGCCACCGTCAACGCCGGTTCGAACACCATCTCGCTCTTCTCGATCGACCCCAAGAACCCTACTTCGCTCAAGGCCGTCGGCCAGCCCATCAGCTCTGGCGGCGAGTTCCCTCAGTCCGTCGCTTTCAACGCGGCTGGGGATATGCTTTGCACGCTCAACGGCGGTGCGCTCGATGGTGTCCAGTGCTTCTCGGTCAACGGTACTGCCGGCCTCACGCCCATGGCCAACACCCGCCGCAACATCAACATCAACCAGACGACCCCCGCGACTGGTCCGGCCGGAACTGCCAGCCACCTCATCTTCAGCGAGGACCAGAAGACCGTCTTTGCGGCCGTCAAGGGCAACCCAGACGCGAACTTCACCGGATTCCTTGCCGCCTGGGACATCCAGGAGGACGGTTCGCTCTCGGAGGACTTCACCAAGATCACCCTTCCCGACGGTGGAGCGTTACCTTTTGCGATCTCCAACATCGCCGGTTCAAACGGCAGCCTGTTCGTCGCCGACGCCGGTGTCGGCGCTGACGTCTTCGATCTCAAGAAGGGCGTGAACAATGCTAGCAAGAGCAACGCTACTGCCACGATCCCCGTCGAAGGCCAGGGCGCAGTATGCTGGACCGCGTTCAGCAGCAAGATCTCCTCGTTCTTCGTCTCGGACATCAAGACCAGCCTCATCACCGAGATCGCGGTCGATCCCTCCACGCTCAACTCGACCGTCATCAAGCAGTACAAGACGCAGGACGGAGCTGGTACCATCGATCTCGAGACTGCCACCGTGAATGACAAGGAGTACGTCGCGCCACAGCTTTTGATCATGATCTGTTCGTTGCATGCTGACTGTACGTTTGATTGGTACAGCTTCCTCTACGTGAACATGGCCAACGCGACGTCCATCGCGGTCTTTGCTTTGCCGGCGCAAGGGCAGGCGAAGATGACACAGACGCTTGACGTTGGTAAGGCTGCCGCTAAGGCCGGTCTGCCTATCAGCGGCAACAACGTCCAGGGCATGACCGTTTTCCTCGCCAAGTCGAATTAGGCTTTTTTTTCTTTCGCGGTCTGCCTGGGTTATTTGTGTTCTTCGTCGGGTTACGAAGCATGTCATTGGGATCCATGTCCATTGTTGTACTTGTATTGATGAATGGCACACAGCTGTGCGACTTTCTTTGAATTGACAATACGACGCACAGAGCGCTCGAATACTTGAGTACTGTATCACGTTTGGTTGCAGCGACGACTTGTCGCTTCCGAGATTTCTATTGCCAGCAGTACGCTGTATCTAGTGATAGCGCAGAGCTACATCGATGGTTGAAGAGGGTATACGTATGCACGAGCATAGTCGACAAACAAGGATGGAAGACGACCGTACACCCGAGAGTAAGAGAGGGAAGGGGAGATGGCTCGCTTGCGAGTAAGCGTGCGCGCGTGGCGCTACACGAAGACGCACCGAGGCGCTGGGATGGAAGTGAAGGGTAAGAGGCGGCACCATGTTAGAGTAAGGGATGCGGCGGAGTGAAGGAGCAGGTGGTGCCAGCGACGGTCATGTCGAGTCGTCAGCCATGGTCGGCAGTGGATATGGTACATAAATAACGAAGCGCAAGGCAAACGGGCTGACGTGAATAAAAAGATGAGAAGGGGGCTGAAGTAGAAGTAGAAAGATTGCCCGGGATGAAGGGGTTTGCGGAGGGTGGGACGGTCTATCGTTCAATACTTGTGCGAGGATAACACGGAACGATAGCAGGAGTTGTCGGGTGTATATGCTGGAGATGCGCACACTCAGAAGTTACTCCAGCTCATGACTTGCTCGCGTCCAGCGAAGCCAGGAGCAGGCAACTCGACAGTAAGACCGAGAGAGGTCGTGCGCATTGGTCGCTCGGCACGCAGTCCCTTGGTGGGCTTGATGAATACCCAAGCAGGCACGACACCCATCTCCACGCCGTCCTCGGCCTTCTGGCCGAACACCTCCGCGCGGATCACACCGCCTGCGCGACCGACGACGCACCAACCGTCGTCAAGCGTCTGCACGACGTTCACGCGTTCACCGATGGAGAGAAGCAGCTCGTCGGGCAGGACGGGCGTATAGGTCTGACGCACGGTACGCTCGCCCAATCCGCCTGTACTGAAACCGCTGCCGTGGGAGCTCGCGCGGGAGTGGCGCCAGCTACCGATGATGCTTGCGCGCTGGCTGTCTGCGCCGCCGGGCGATGGCGGGATCCAAGAGATGGTGCTCATCGGACGCGCAGATGCGTAGTCCGAGATAGCCACGGAGGATTGGGAGCTGTGGCCTCCTCCGTGATTGAGTGTAAAGGTTGGGTTGAAGGATGAGCGGGAGGGCGCATCTGGGTTCAAGCGCGACGGTTGGCGCGGGCCAGTGCCAGGTCGGCGAGAGTTGGATGAGGGAGAAGGAGAAGAAGTCGCGGGCGCTGCCGTAGGGATAGTGGACGCGCCAGTGGAGGTAGAGTCAATGGACTTTGAGACGGAGATCTTGAAGGCATGGGTGAGGGTGCCGTTGGCGCGATGGTATTCTAGTATTTGCTCGGCCGTCGTGGGCATGACGACGTTGCCGATGTTGTTCCTGTTGAACGCATTCGGGTCCTCGGGATTCCTGCGGCGCAGAGAGTTTGAGTCGAAAATAAAGATAGCATAACAGGCATACGCACACTTCCTTCTCGGAGACAACACCCTTGACATTGAGGAAAGCGCTGTTGCGCATATTCCCGCACTTCTTCTGGTTCCGTTTACGAATTTGGCGGATAGTGAGCCATGCAACCGCAACGACTGCGAAGACGCAGGCAAAGGCAATGCCGCCAATATAGATGCCAGAGAGATGGTTGTTATCGTCACTGTCGGTGTTGCTCGCGCGGGCGATGAGGCTGGGAGGCATTGTTGAGGAGACTTATTCGGGGAATGGGGGACAGGTGAGAGGTTTCGAGCGCGACGAGAGTACTGCCTCTATGGAAAAGATTGACAGGAGAAAGGACTGGGAGGGGAGAGAGAGCGTGGGGAAACGAGAGACTGGTACGTAGAGGCTCGTCGTTGTCGGACGAGCAGCCCAAAGGAAACACAGGGCAAGCGCGCGGACGTGGACGTCGGAATGAAGAAAGTGAACAGACGAACAGCGCCGAGATAGCAATGGTCCGCTCGGGCGTCGGAACGCGGGTGCGGATGCTGCCGTTCACTACCAGAACGTTGTTCGCATGGAGACCAATGCACACATCACTCTTGTCCGTCTCCGGGTGCCTGGTTAGATGAACCCATTCTGTAAGCCGCCGGTCTCAAAACCTACAGATACTCTGCAGGTGGGCCCTTGCTTGAGGCCTGAGGCCTGAGAATAGACCGCGCTGCAAGCGAAGAAAGCATTCTGCATCCTCGGCAGCGAGCCGGCCAAATGCGAGGAACAGGGCGCTGGAACGCCGTGTAACACGGCATCAGCGACGTACCGAGGCGTGCCTAGATGCCTAAATCGAGCTGTATATAATGAGCCAGGAATCTGTTGATATCGGCTACGTGCTTGTTCGCATCGTGGTGGTTGCAGGGAGAGCATGATGGCACCCACAATCATCGACGCAGCACAGGATTGACGCACAGGTGCGCTGGTTGACTGCGAGCTTCCATCATCCACGCACACCAAACGCAAACAGTGCTGCTTTCACAGAACAGAGCCAGGAGGCGTTATACCTACTGGCCCTCGCTCTGAGAACTTCGAGCGATAACGAGCTGTGACACTGACAGCTGTCAAAAATACAATTCCCACTCAATCGCAACGCCACTATGCCTTCTACGCCCTCAAGCCCAACTCGTCCCACGCCGCCGAATCCTCCGCGTACTCGCTATCTGACAATGCCCAATCTAGCTTGCGGTCATCCTGGGATGCATCTGAAGCCAACGCCGTAAGCGCACATCGTCCTTTGCGTGCGACGCGCGCTCAACGTCAAGCGCCACACCGACACACCTTGTTGCTCCCAGCGCTCTTCATCTTGATCTCGGGGAAGACCCAGCTCGTTGCGCGCTTTCAAGTCGGCTTCTCTGTCGGCATCGGAGGGCATCCACGTATGCTCTTCTTCGTGAATGCGGTCCAACGCGGCGGGATCCCACCCTCCGTCATCATGCTCGGGTTCTTCGGTTGCGCTCGGCTCCTCCTCCCAAGGACCGATACACTCAATGTCCGCCTCGCCGTACATCTCGCGACATACAGGACACACACGCGGCTCGAGATTGTCGAGGCATCTAGTACAGCATCAGTCTCAGGCGACGAGGATCTCAAGACACGCGTATTCAACGTACTCGCGGCAAAAGACGTGCCCGCACGCGATGCTATGGATCTTTCTCTCGACGCCGAAGTCTTCTGCACACACGGTGCACGTTTCTTCGATGTATAAGAGACCGGACATGGTCGACGGAGGCGCGAAGCCTCTCGAGATTTTGGTACGCGACGCGTCGTGGATTAGACGCGCTGAGACACGGGATCGCGAGTAACCCGCCTGCTCTTCTTGGATGCGAAGCCGACAAGTTATCTGATTGGGGCTTTTTACAAGATCGGCCCTTTGCTTCTCCCTGCTTGCTGTGCAGACTTGATCGTATAACTACAACGAAGTCTTAGGTTGCAGCTTTCAACGACCAGCTCGGCCGTTCTGTCGCTCGCTCCGAGTCAGACTTCCGGCAGTACTGGCAAGGCGTTCGCTAGCCGGCCCCTCGCAACTACAAGTTTCTTTTTATCCCTGTACGGCCATGACCGGCCAGGCTTCTTCCGGCCCGCTGTCTCTACTACTATACTGCAGGCAGCGGATATCCCGCTCCTTTCCCGCTATTATTAGAGGGTAGGCATCTAGAGCCTCTGAGGATGCCGGCAGCTACCAGCACAAGACCTGAACTCATGAACGCATCTACTACTGCGCATCTACTCCCGCGTCTGCCGAGGGATACATAGAAAACGGCGGACATACATCGGAGAAACCCTTGACAGGGCTCTCTGGTATTTAAACCACACTCGGGCGTGCACTATACTTCAGTTCTTTCCCTTATCCTTTCTCGTCTGCGGACCGCTTGCCTACGGCGATGTTGCACTTCCCGAACAAGCACTCCTTCATCAAGCTCTCGTTGGCTCGCGCTTGCAGAGGTCTAGCGACGGCTGCACCCGCATCCACTCCGCGCAAACCCAAAGCAGAAGGCTCCATCGCAGATGTCTTTACTTCGTTGACTGGAGAAATTTCCCACCCGCTTCCCGCGCGTTTCTCTGACCTGAAGAAGGAGCTGTTCAAAGATGCTCTTGTTCAAAGCTGGAGGGAGGTTCTGAAGGATCTGGAGGTCGCTGTGGAAGAAGTTGCCGCCAAGGGCTCGGATGTATGTCCCACTCATGCGCTTCGACTTCATGAACGCTTGCTCAATCGTCCCATACATACAGATCCTGCCCCGAGTGGCGTATAAAGATATCGCACGGGGCTTTTCAGAGGAACAGAAGGCCGAGATCAAGAAGCGCGGTGCAGTTGTCATCGACGGAGGCGTCTCTGCCGAGGTGAGCTCCCCTATGAATGAGCCTAGCCTTCACTGCAGGTACTTACATCCCGCCCGCAGGAAGCCTTGGGATGGAAGCAAGAGGCCAGGGACTACGTTGCAGCGAACCCGGGTAAAGTCAAAGGTCCGCTACTTCCGGTTCGAATCATATCGTGGCATCTATTGAACGTCGAGTCTCCAATAGGATTCCCCAGCGACAATATACAGGTGTTCGAGATATACAACTCGATCGCGCAGACGCATGCTCGTACACATCCGGCGCTAGTCACTACGCAGCGCGCGCTGCTTGAGCTCTGGCACGTTAGTGATCCCGCGACGCAAGTCAGTATGCGCACGCCTATCTCGTACTATGACCGTTTCCGTATCCGCGTTCCGGGCGACAGCGTTTTCACTTTGGGCCCGCATATCGACGGCGGGTCGCTCGAGCGCTGGGAAGACCCCGGTTATCGCCGCTGCTGGTCAAACATCCTGAATGGCAAATGGCGCGAACATGATCCTTTCGATGTGTCGCCGCGCATCGGCGCGAAGCAGGATCTGTATCACGGCTCGTAAGTCGACGTTCGACAGATGCGCCGCCTTGCGACCATGCTGAACATGCGTTGCAGGAGCCAATGCTCTGTGTTCAGGCCTTGGCAAGGCTGGACTTCGCTTTCGCCGACTGGCCCGGGCGAGGGCACACTTCGCGTTTGCCCGCTTCTCCCGCTGGCAACGGCATACCTCATTCTACGTCCTTTCTTCCGACCTCGCACTCCGTCGTCGGGTCTTGATGACTGGGTCATCGATTTGGAGGACACACTGTTCCCCGGCAGTGGTATGGGCAAGGGTCAGGAGCTGAATGAGGCGACGCATCCGCATTTGCAGCTGGGGAGGTCGATGGTATCGGTTCCGAAGATGCAGCCTGGCGCGCAGGTTTACTGTAAGTTTGCTATCTCGTTGTTGTGTGAGCGACTCATCTGACACGCGTCATAGGGCATTGCGACACGATACATGCAGTCGAGAACGTCCACAACGGCCCAACGGACTCTTCGGTGTTCTACATCCCAGCCATTCCGCTCACAGATTACAAGTAAGTACTCGTATGTCTGGAGGGAGCCTGAACGTATGATCTAACGAACCTCCAGCGCGGAATACCTGCGGGATCAGAGGTCCAACTTCGTCTCGGGTCTCCCGGCGCCGTACGTATATCGAAGCATGCACGTTTATCAAGTATGCTGACTTAAAGCCTTACAGGGACTTCCCCGGCGGCGAGGGAGAGTCGCACTTTGTGCAGCGGGCAAGTGCTGAGCACGCTCATGGCGAAGAGGGGCGAAGGCTGCTTGGTTTCGAAAAGTTCGACGTGCCCACCGACGCTTCCCCTGCCGAACGGTCTGTCATCACACGAGCCAACGGGCTACTGTTTTGATCGCCTACTATTTATATCATCATGAATTGGCTCCTTACGCGACGTGATTACCCGAATTTATTTGTAACGCTCGAAAGTAGAGACTGATTTGCGACGCGTCGCCTTTACCGGCGTCGGCGTCGAGGTGGCGTTCGTTCAAGGACGACGGTCGCTTGCCGGCCGATAGGATTAGGAGGTTTGCCGTCGTAGGTGTTTGGTGTCAGTGCAAGGGCTCTGACATGGCGATGGCTGGTAGTGGCGGTGGGGAGACAAGGCCTCGCGCGCGTCACATCCTCCTAACCGCAGCTCACGAATCTCGGCCCCTCGAAGAGGCTCGGACTGCCAACTTGCTTGGTCCACACAATGCACGACATACTTCGTCGTCTTCGTCTTTCGTAAATTTCCGACACGTTTTATCACTCATGATGATATCTATGCAGTCTCCATGCTATTTGCCCGAACTACAGCCAAGCCACTCTGAACAAGAGTACATCGCAAGTTCAGTGACATTTCAGTTACGAGCATTCGCTGCTCCGAGCGTCAGACATCGGCAGTGAATGGGGCTCCGATTCGACCGTCTTGCGAGTGATTGGCGGCGAATAGTCAGTCTGAGCGGGTGTAGTAGAAATGTCGGTTGTGTAGACTGCGACGACGTCTAGACGCTGGGTAGAAATCACTGCAAGATCTGCACCTGGCAGAGTCGCTATACTTTTACTAGGAATCACGCGTATTCATTGGTTCATGATCACATGGCAGTTCAAGGGTAAAAGTAGGTTCATTCCAGGTCAAAGAGAACAATCTCGGCGGTCCGGTCGCCGACGTTCTCGACAGACACTTCAGTGCATTGTGAGAAGTGGACGTAGAGGCCGTCACCCTCCCGAAGCGTCTGCTCCTTGCCGGCAACAGTAAGCTTGACAGAAGCGCCTTCGGGCTCGCCCGGGTTGTAGCCGCTGGTCTGAATGAGGTGCACGTACGCCTTCGAGCGCTCGACTTTCTGAGAAACGATTTTGCCCTGCGAGAGGATGGTTGCGAAGAGCGAGAGTGGGCTGTGGACGGGTGCAGGGCCGGGCGCTTCACGCTCAGTAGATACGCCATGCTCCCTGTCGTCGTGCGGCGCCACAATGTGTGCCCACTTGTCCGTCTTCTCTTCGTCCGTAAAGTGCCTGTGCGAAACGTCGTCAGACAGGAATAGATAGACCCGTGATATCGTCACTAACCTTGTGTAATACGTCGGCGGTAGGCGCTGTTGCGACGGCAAGCACCAGACCTGAAGGAAGTGTACGGGCTTTTCGCCGTGCTGATATTCGCTGTGGCGAATGCCAGTCCCGGCCGAAGTCATCTGGAGATCACCGCGCTTGAGAATTTCCATGTTGCTCATGGAATCATTGCTGCCGACATACGTGAACACATAATGTATGATGGATGGTTGCAAGATACGTACTGTCTCAACTCGCCGTTGACAATGTACGAGAAGATCTCGAACTCGCGATGCTCGTGCATGCCGAAGCCCGTGCGCGGTGAGACGCGGTCCTCGTTGATGACCCGCAAAGAACCGAATTGCATGTGATCCGGGTCCGGGTGACTGTGATATATCCTCAGTACGTGTAGGGAAGCAGTTTAAGATGGCAACTTACGCGGCAACCGAGAATGTATGGAACGACTTCAGCCAGCCAAGGTCGGTATTCCCGCGCTCGGTGCTTGGGCGAGGGATGAGGCGGACGGACTCCTTAGCGGCCATGTTTTCAGAGAGGTCGGAGGCGAGAGTAAAGTATCGGCGACAGAGTAGGTTCAGAGTGGGGGCGCGAAGGACGCTGGAAAGTAAGTAGGACAATGCGATGGTGATGGGCACAAGGGCCAAACTACGGAGGATGGATGCAGAAGACAGCTTGTCTGTGGCTTAAGTTTTGCAAGTGCCATATTTATGCGATGCCAGCGGAGATTCAAGCCAGGACACGCGGGTGTAGCTTACATCCTCGCTGGATCGGAGTGACAAAGGGCCACAAGCGCGTTCACACCTGTTCGCACGGTCAACGGCAATTGGCTCACGCGCATTACGCACCAGCCTCCAGCTTGCAGGCTACTGAAGTACGATCACTTGATAAAGCAGATAAAGCACTCGGGAAATGCCCCGCGAGTCTCGAGATGGCCAAAAAAGTAAACAACGATGACGCGAAAATCTGTCATTGGGCATGACGTGTCCATCATCCGCATGACGAGAGCTCGTTCATCCTCGTTCTGACGAACGTGACGACCACCGCATTTTGACTCTTGAAAACATATCAATATTGCCTGTGATATGACAGCAAAGCCCGACGTTCATCAACTCGAGCAGCGGGGCTGCCCATTGATGCTGGCTGTAGCCACTACTGAGAGTTGAAGCAAGCTCGGCTTCGGCATGAGGAGCATTAGTCGCGCACAGAGGACAAAAGCACCAGCAAGGGGCAGCGCTCGTGCAGTCAGTCACTCGCAGTACTGACAATGCTAGCCTAAGGCGAGCGTGTAGCCATCCGAGGAGTGAGGTCGTGGGTGCGTGCAAAGAGCGCTCACGCGCGCGCCTTGCCAATGCCCTACTTGCTCCGCGCCTTGCTTTATTCTATCTTCGCATGCACCGTCCAATGGCGTCGACTCCGGACGCTTAGCAGCCGCTTGACAGCACAGTGCAGTATGCGATTGTCGTCACAAAGGCGACGGCCACGGGCAAATACAGTGTCTCTCGCGTCGACCTCGATATGTATCGCTCGCATCGACCTGGACCGTACCCACACGCGTCTTGGACCGGCTCCTCTGCTTCCTCACATCACTCAACAACCTCATAAGTCGGTAAGGCCGGCAAGCGGCATAGCCCGATACCTTTGCCTCTGAATCGACGCTACCGCGATGAGTGCAGTGAAGTCTTCCGCCTGCGATCTAGGCCTCGCTACGCATCACGCAGAGCTCGTGCTCGTGCTCTGGTTCGCTGCGTGGGTGCAGTAGTCGTAGACTACCCGACTCCCGTAACAAAGTATGGCAGCAGATGCGAGAACAATAAGCCAGGCTGGTGTGGGAAAAGTCACGTGTAAATTTCAGAGACACTCAGGCACGGTACGTTTGGACACTCCTAAGACCCAAACCTAAAGGTATCGGGAATCGCTCCTGCTTCCCAGGTCCATAGGCGCGCGCGCCATACCACACCATACGATCTTGTGCTACTTAACGTCAAGTAACCTCGCGTACAGTACGAGCGGTCCTCGACATGCCGTGCCTGGCCGAAATATCGTGAACGCACTCTGGCAGGCGATGATCGATCTGGTTGCCGTTGTTCGCGTGCGCATGATCCGGGTCGTTTCAAGATGAATGGTATATGGGGATTGGGATCCGGAGATTGGGAAGGAGTGATCGTGTCAAAGGATAGGATAAAGGGAGACTCTGGACGACCAGAACATTGAGAGTGCAACTGCGATGGACTGCCCGTATGTATAGAACTCCGCACCATTATGCGCGAGACTGAAATGATAGCTACAGGCACCCAACGCCAGAAGATCATCGAGGCGCGCAGGGTACAGCAGACGCCGCCCAAGTCCAGTCCTGGGGTCTTGGGATGTCTACATTCAACTGTACCAGATATCAATATCACATAGTATAGGCTCGACGGAGGCAACGTACCCCAGGCGGCTTGCTGAGCACGAGAAATATAACGCACCAGATGTAAGTAGCCATGACCCATCTTTCTCCTTGTCCAACGTTACCGTAAAACGGCGTAGCCTCAAACATCCTCATCAATCAGCTTATCCATGTCCTCCACCTTCAACGTCTCGTGGCCTGCGCTACGGGGCAGGTGCCGTGGGCAGGTGCTGTAGGCGAGGTGCTAGGCACATGTGTGCATTCCCGCCGTGCTTCCCGTCGTAGCGATGCTTGGCGAGCTTTCGGTACGCTAAAGCATCGTTGGGAGGTTATGGATATGCCGCCGCGTCGCATTCATCGGCGTCGTCGTCGAGGTAGGGTTCGTTCAAGGATGACGGTCGCCTGCCGGCAGATGGGATTTGGAGCTTTGCCGTCGTAGGTGTTTGGTGTCAGTGCAGGGGTTCTGACATGGCGATGGCTGGTGGTGGTGGTGGTGGAGAGACAAGGCCTAGCGCGCGTCATATCCTTCCAACCTCAACCCACGAAATTTGTCCCCTTAGACTGTGATCCTTCTTGGTTCACACAATGCAAGCACAACATGTATGATCATGCTTTAATTGTCTACGTCCTTCGCAGATCCCTATCACGCATGATACTATCTAAACAGTCTTCATGTCATTTGCGCGAACCAGAACCAAGCTACAGCTGAAGAAAAATACACCGCAAGTTCAGAGGCCTATTCATTACAAGCCTATGCAACTCAGTGTTCAGACCACAGGACGTCGACAGCGAATGGGGCTCCGAGTTGACCGTAATGCCAGTGATTGGCGGCAAATGGTGCACCCTCGTACGCTCTTCTGGATGTAGAAATGCCGGATGTGTAGACTGCTACAACGTCTGGAGGTTGGGCGGAGGTCGCTGTAAGATCTGCATGTTTGGTCGAATAGCGGGGAGTTCAGCAATTGCGAGCATCGAGCCTCCGTTGGGTTACTGGGTACCGGGCCGCAGGACACGCGTCTCCCTAGCAGCCTGTCCGAGTCGCTGATATCCTATAATGTTGTTGGACGAATCTCTGACCATCACGACGCCTGTGTAAGCTGAATTCGGGTCAGTGAGTAGTACTTGGCGGATGATGATTGGAATGGGAGAATCAGGGAGTGCGAAGTGTCGACTTGTCCGCGTAACACGCGCGCCGCGCGGTCCGCCTGACGTGCAAATATCTCGCGTTCATCACGGAAGGGTAAGTCCGGGGTACTATCAGAGATGCGCGGAGTACGGATTCAAATCTTTGGTTGTCGCGCGAGCATAGGAGCTAGAGTGTACTATCGCAAGTGTTGGCCTGCTCAAGAAGTTGTCTCTCCATGAACTCGGAGGCTGCGGCGGCTTAGGAAGTTCTGGTAGGATAGCCTTCTGACTGGCCATTTGCCTAAGTTTGGGGAACCCGGGCCAGGCAAAGGCAGCGAAAAGACTATGCAGAAAAAAAGGAAGGCACAGAGCGCCAGGATGTTCTGCGCCAAGTACAGTAGTTGTTTTGTCGGAAATGAACGTTGCCGGTGATGGACACTTGGACGGGGCGGTGTCCTCGTGGAAGTTCATGTAAGTAGTCAAAGCAGTTCGTCCAGTAGACTGAGAAGCGTCAAGCAGAAGTACAGGCCATAGATCAGGCTAACATCTTCATTCGCCCAGAGGAGGTGCGCAAAGTACATGATGGAGGGCGAGAAGGGAAAGAGAGATGAGGATCGGATTTATCCGGATCGTTCTCACGCTCACCGTCCTTCGCCACGCGCCGCCCTTTCAGGCTTTCAATTTGCGTTCTCCTCTTGCCATGATAGACGCCTTGCGGCATTGGCAGTGCCATAGCGTCCACTGCTTCCCTACAATCCACAGCAACCTCTGAACCCATGCATATGTTCCGGAACGACGGAGGCTCGCCGAGCGATCGTTCTGTGTGATATCGAGACCAGTGTTTGCGTCCCTGGAAGACAGGTTCAAACCCTGCGAGCGCCGGCACGCAGACTTCTTTGCTTCGCCCACACGAAATCTGGGCTACACTCTCCGGCAAGATCGAAGGCGCTTTTCGCATTTGAATAAGGTCCATACTCAGTCAGACTATTCATGATGTGGCGATATGAAGGCGCCTCGCTCATTTCGCCTTCGGCTTCCATTCCACATACCTCCCATTCCAGACCTCCGTGACATTTCCACGCTCAGCCTGTGCCTTAAGTCAGGCGCAAGCATAACATGCTTAGGCTACCCTCCATATTTGAGCAGCAATCCTGTGCTCGTTGGGACCTATAACTCTGTATCCCCTCACTCGGCGCTCCCGTTGCTCTCCACTCATTCGCTACTGCATCACGTTCAGTTTCCACTTGTCATGGTGTGTCTCTCTACAGATACAATGCCGATCAATAACTGATGATTGTACGAGCAGGACAATGACCTCTCAACCGAGCTTACTCTTCCCGATGCGAAAACTTCGCTTCATCTGCTAGAAGCCACTACGTTCGATCATGTCCCGCTTGATAATCCTCGCGGGCTTGGAGACTTCATGTGGGCACTCTACAAGAAGAGACAGCCACCGGACGCGAGTCTCCTCGACGAGGCCATCCAAGCGACGCAGATCGCGGTCGATCTCGAACAGGAGCAGGACGTCCGCGCTCAACTTCTCTTCGATCTAGGTGTTCGACTCGACGCCCGATCCAAGCTGAAAGGCTCCCTCGACGATCTTGGGAGGACAATATCAGCCTTTAAGAGTGCTGTCGAGCTCACGCCTGACGGTGATCCGACCCAGATCATACGACTTAATCGGCTGGGCGTCGCTTTACTTGAGCACTTCCAACGCATCGGCGACGTCGACGAGCTTAACGCTGCTATTACGGCCTTTTGTTGTGCGGTCGAGTTTGCTCCAGACGTTCATCCCGGAAAGCCAGCGCTTCTGAGCAATTACGGCGCCTCTTTGCAGACACGTTTCAAACGGCTGGGCGAACTTGAGGATATTAAGTGTGCTATTGCGATACTGCGCCGCGCCAATGAGCTCGTGTGGGATGGACACCCTGGCAAACCGCAGTGCTCTAACAATCTTGCAAACGCGCTTATCTCTCGCTTCGAGATTACCGGAGAGCTCGAGGACCTCGAGCAGGCAATCTCGTCGCATCGCCGCGCTATCGAGCTGACGCCAGACGACCACCCCGACAAGCCCTTGGCGTTCAACAACCTCGGCAATTCGTTTCTCGCGCGCTTTGAGCGTACCGGAGAGCTTGAGGATCTCGAGCAGGCCATCTCGACATATCGCCGCGCGGTTGAGCTCATCCCGGACGGCCACCCTAACAAGGTCGGGATGTTTAATAACCTCGGCAACTCGTTTCGCACGCGCTTTGAGCATACTGGACAGCTCGAGGATCTCGAGCAAGCCATCTCGACGCATCGCCGCGCGGTCGAGCTTACGCCGGACGGCCACCCCGACAAGCCCTCGCGGTTCAGTAACCTGGGAAACTCATTTCTCACGCGCTTTGAGCGCACCGGAGAGCTCCAGGATCTCGAGCAGGCCATCTCGTCACATCGCCGCGCGATCGAGCTTACGCCGGACGGCCACCCCGACAACCCCGCGTATCTCAATAACTTGGGTGGCGCATTGCTCAGACGCTTCGAGCGTACCGGAGAGCTGGAGGACCTCGAGCAGGCCATCTTGTCGCATCGCCGCGCAGTCGAACTGACGCCGGATGGCCACCCCGACAAGCCCGCACGGTTCAACAACTTGGGCGGCTCACTGATGAGACGCTACGAGCGTACGGGAGAGCTCAACGACCTCGAGCAGGCTATCTCATCTCATCGACGAGCACTCGAACTGACTGCTGACGATCATCCAGAGAAGCCGGGAATGTTGACACATCTCTGCCAGGATCTGCGTAGTCGGTTCGAGCGAACTCAGGAGCCTGCTGATATTCAAGAAGCCATCTCAGCAGGGGACCGAGCAATTGAACTCAGTCCGGAAGGACACTCGGAACTCTACGTGCATTACTGTGCTCTTGCCGGGTGTTTTCAGCGCCGCTTTGAGCACTCAGGAGATATTCTCGACATCAGGAAAGCAATATCTCTGGTCGAGAAGGCCACAGAGGTCCTCTCTGACAGTGATCCACGGTTGTCCGGGATATTAGAAAACCTCGGTTGTGCTCAAAGGTCGCTCTTTGAACGCACTCAAACGCAGGCTGATTTTGATGTCGTCGTGGAGTCTTTCACGAGAGCGGTGATACACGTATATGGAAGTCCTTCAGACCGTTTCGACTCGGCTAGGCGCTGCGCTCGCATGCTCTCCGATAATCCGGCGTTCAGCACCGCGGACTCGCTGCTATCGGCACATTCGCGCGTTATCGCGATTCTTCCCGAGATCGTCTGGCTTGGACACGGTATTCATCGACGCTACGAGGAGTCCTCCCAGTTGGGCGAGCTTGTCAATGCCGCTGTTTCCGCCGCTGTAGCCACTGGGGCATTGGAGCAGGCGGTGGAATGGCTCGAAGCAGGCAGAGCGCTCATCTGGTCGCAGGTCTTGGCGCTCCGTACACCACTCGACGAGCTACAAGACTCCCATCCTGAACTCGCGGAATCTTTTCGTAGTGTCCAGCAGCGACTTCAATCGACTGCACATGCCACTTTCGCGCCTGATATAGATGGCTTCGGTGGTATCACTGGTCTCACGGTCAACTCTGCGGCCGATAGCCATCGCAAAGTCGCCATCGAGTACGATAGACTCATGAAGGAGATCCGTCAGTGTCTGGGATATCAAGACTTCCTACTTCCAAGGACATTTGACTCGCTCGTTCCCTCGTCACAGCCTTTGAGCGGGCCTGTCGTCTTCATAAATGCGAGTTCGAGCCGTTGCGATGCGCTCTTATTATCTCCAGAAGGTGACGTTGTATCAGTTGAGCTTCCTGATCTCTCCCTCGACAAAGCCATTGGCTTGTGCAATATGTGGATTGCACGTCTCGTCAACCGTATGGGTCGGGAGCGTGGCCTGGTACCGCCAGACCAGCTGGGCGGATTTCTGAATCCATTCACGCTTGTACTAGAACAGCTGTGGGAATGGATTGTCTGCCCTGTCTTGGTAGCTCTAGATCTCACTGCTTTTGTATGTCAATCTTACAAATGTCGCCTCGTAGCCGATGCTGACAAGGTTATGTAGACAAGGAACGGCCGTTTGCCGCACGTAACGTGGTGTCCTACAGGACCGCTTGCGTATCTCCCATTGCACGCGGCAGGGATCTACAGAGAGAGACTTGGCCCACGCGTTTTCGATTTCGTGGTATCATCATATACCCCCTCTCTCACTGCCCTTCTGCGTGCTTGTAGTGGCGTGGAACAGCACCACGCAACTCCCGAAGTGTTGCTCGTCACTCAACCCGCGACACCTGACCAGAGCCCTTTACCGGGTACTGCGAGAGAAAGCGCTGGTCTCCTGAGAGCTCTCGCCACATCGGACATCCGGAGCACTAAACTGGATGACAAGGACGCGACCGTGAGTGCCGTTCGAAGAGCCATGTCGCAGCATCCCTGGGTGCACCTCGCCTGCCATGGCTCGCAGGAAATCATTGGCGATCCCACACAGAGCGCTTTCATGCTATATGATGGCCGCCTTTCACTCGCTGACCTGATGGGCACCGTGTCTGACGATGCCGAGCTGGCCTTTCTCTCGGCGTGCCAGACCGCTGTCGGGAATTTGAAGAATCCAGATGACTCCGCACATCTCACCGCGGGCATGCTCGCCGTCGGTTTCAAGGGTGTGGTCGGCACGACATGGTCCATCAGAGACGACGATGCACCCATCGTAGTAGAGGCATTCTACAAGGAGCTGCTCGCGCTTCGGAGCACTGGGACGCTTGGGAAAGGGGAGACGGGTGCGGCGTATGCGTTGCATGAGGCGACGCGGGTCCTGCGGGAGCAGGTGGGTGAGAATAGCTTTATGCGATGGGTTCCGTTCGTGCATTTCGGGGTTTGAATGGACATTTATGTTCTTCCTGGTTATGGTTGCTTCGTGTGTCATTGAATGGCCTACTTTTTGTTATCATGTTCTTGATGTATATATAGACCATTCACTGCGTAAATCGCAAAATATCGGTCCAGCGATACCAATGCGATACCATATGTATCGAATGCGTGCCGAGCTGAAATCGAGGATCCAACACTCTCATTGAAACTCGATTGATTCGAACGGTGTCGGTCGAGGTATCGCCGGGTGCGAACCTCACATGCCGCACATGTCCCGTATTATCTGCTACAGCTACCCTCTCGGCAAGGCCGTAACTGCGCCCTTACTGCGTCTCCGCCTTCAGGTAACTTACTGTGCAGTGTCAGTATCGAGCTCTTCGTCACATCTTCGCCACAAGGGAGAACGCATGCGTGCCGCACATCCGGTCTACATGTGATCCATCTCTCCTACTCCTGCTTTGCATACACTGCGGTTGGTATCAGTCTTGCG
>KV424889.1:0-19140 GCA_001632445.1 Peniophora sp. CONT | reverse complement strand
GTCGTATTACAACGGGAACCCCAAACGATCCCTACCGTGATCGTGCAAACGAGGACCCAGAACTACCAACGATCTCCCTGAACGATGACCGTGGTACTACCCTGAACGACCAATGAGCTACTACCCCAAATGACCAACGACCCCCTGAACGATGAACAACGAATGACCGTCTGCCCCTAACGGCCAACGATCTACTACAACAACCCCCCAGAACGACCAACGGCCTACTACAATGACCTACCAGTACTACCAGTTTATATGCGCACGGATCAGGATTTGCAGTAGCACGGGGCTTGGCGTCAACATCCTTGACAAGAAGTCAATTTGAGTTAATAGGGAAAGGAGCGAAAGTGAATATACATGCCTCTTGCTTGATAGGTTGGTTGTTGCGGCGTGAAATACGCAAAGCGTCCAGAAGAACCTCGCGTTGAGGGTGATGAGAACACCGCCGGCAGCTGCAGCTGTGCTAGGGGCGCACTTAGGGGAAGCCTGCGGGCTACGCTTTGCAGACACGCGGACAAGGAGTTTGACTGGACAGACAGAAGAGGACAAAGACAAGCAATAATGCAAGATGGACGAACTAAGGAAACAGAATACATGGGGTGTGAGTCTTATATAGTGTCTTTGGGCAAGCGCAGCCTTGGTGGGAATGCGCTTAGTGAGCCAGTTGGCAGTTGCTGACTGAGCCCGAGAAAGCCGAGTCATGCGAGAATGGGATGAGTCATACGAGAAAGTGTCTGACTAGAGGCCGAGGCCGGATCCCTCCAGGCCAGTCTAGTCAGTGCACTGGGTGGTTGCACAGGCAGCGCCTGCAGCTCAATGTCGTCGCTGCTGTGACGGAACTGCAGCGGAATGCTCTGCATAACATTGGATCCTTCTCTCCTCTCCCACTTCTCCTGCTGTAGAATGAGGTAGGTACTGGTGGTGACAATCGTGCCTAGAGCTAGAAAGAAGAAATAGACGAATAGTATGGAGGCCATGATGGGAGGAAAAGCGTGGGCTGAGCTGGCATGTTGTGATCCGTGTTGACCGTATCTCGGAGTCGGTGTACCGGTCCGATTCGGGTATTGCGTGCCGGTATAGCCGGCTCGGAAAGGAAAGGAAAAGAATAGAGAAGAAAAATATATATTAGCGGCTCACGTGCCAGCCGAACCATGACAAGCTGCCAAAAGACATGCAGGACAAACTCTGGGATTGAGCGGAAATGATATCCCGTCTCACTCCCTTTCAATGATTGCACATAGGATTAGCAATAGGGATCAGAAAGGATACGGATGAGGCTTACCAATAAGTACAATGTGCCGCCGACTGCGCGCACCATTGAATGTCTTTCTTTCGAAAAGGGTGTATCCAGCGGGAAGATTGGAGAATGTAGCGTTTGCTACATTGTATATCAGTTTAAGTAGTAAGATACATACAGACTCAATAAATTCATACCATTTCGGTCATCAGATAACTCTGCCACCGCAAATGGAAAGAGCCGAAGGTTAAAAATCTTAAAGAGAGAAAGTTTGGGCTGTTGTCGGCCCATACTCTATTGGTGGTGGTGAAAAGAGGCAAGATTTGCAGCTCATGGGCTATTGCCAGCAAGGCTTGAATATGGACATAAGTGGGGTGGTGGTAAAATTGTGTTATTAAACCCGTGTGGCCAGACAGGGGCCACACAGAATATCTTGTCCCCTGGCAGACAGCTCACTTTGTCTGCAGTCAGCAAATGTTGTCTGTAGACAGCTTGCTTTGTCCGCAGGCAACATCATTTAGCTACGGGCAACTTCTTTTGTCTGCGGTCAATCTCTTTTGTCCGTGGGCAGTTCCTCTTGTCCGCAGGCAACTCCTTTTGTCCGCGGACAATGTGATTTTGTCAGTGAGTAATTCCGATTGTTTACAGACAGCTCAGCCTTTATCTGCAGGCAACTCACTTTGACCGCAGACAACTTGCTTTGTTTGTGGGCCGTGCATGGGGCCGAGGGCCAACACGCCGCGGCGTGCTGTTTGTCTGCAGTCATGCCATTTTGTCTGCGGTCATGGCGAATTGATGGTGAACTGGCAAATTTGCCAGCTCACATAACCCACGTGCCACAACCGTTCTCGCCGCGCTGACGCGTCCAGAGACTGTCCAACTCTGACTGGCTGGGCGGCTTCCGAGCCGACCCGAGTTCGAACTCGCACCCAAGCCAACTCTGCCTTTCCCCCCATCTCCCCGACACCGCCTCGCCGTCTTTGCTGCCCATCTCCGTGCTCTCTCCATGCTCGTCCTCCTCGCCGTCGACGTTATGTCTCATCACAGAGTACTTCTTTTCTTATAGTCTGTGCACCAGCGCTTCTCGCTTCCTCGCTGGCTCATGGCCTACTTGTCACGCACCGTCTCGCCACGTCACTGGTTTCGCTGGGCTGGATAACAAGTATGCAGCTGTCGAACAAGGTACGTCCCCACTCCTTTGAACATCTGGTAGGATTACATTGACTTCATTATCCAGCTCTGTCTCACGTGCCATCGTCACTATGGTTGGGCTTGATTCCGTCTGTCTGTCATGGAGGGTATAGCACGGGTGCGCTCGCACCCGTGCGGGTACGCTTGGATCATTCTTCCACTTACCGGCACCTGCTAATCGACACGTAGGCTTGCATGACTCGTTGCTCGAGTGCTCTCGGATGCCGTACATTTCATGCCCTTGACATCGCATTACCTGCAGCTGTGAGTCTTGCATGGGTTGAGATTTGGCTTCGTCAGTACTTGCTCTGCACGTGAGGTATGCACCTCCGCTTTCCCCTGAGTCCTGGATACTGATGCGAATCATAGCCGCCTGTTGCATAGTGGTTCTCGACGGGTCTCTTTGGCGGAGGAGATTGTATATTTGGTACACAGGGAAATGGCTCGTACCGTGATGTATCATCTATCTTGTATTACTATTGTAGTGCATACTGGCTACCTTTTTTTGGATGACACGACCCAAAATAAAATGATTTTTTTCTTCGTCTTTGAACGTGATGTCTGAATTATTATCACTATTATTACATTTCGAGTTACTTGCTGACAAAGTCGGCCGTGAGGGGGGTTGCATCCTTCGAAGGCCGTTCCAACCGGCCAAGGCCATATATGGCTGGGGGTTGCATCCCTTGACTGCAGATAGTGTTGATTCTAAGCACACTGGATACGTCCGAGACTACTTGCGCGTGCATGCGTCGCGGGTGCATGAATTCCTTTGCTTTGCGGTAGACTTCTTCACCGCCCGCTCCAAGCTTCTCGTGTTTCTCCTCCCACGTCCACACCAGCACTACAAGTGCTCTAGCAACATCCATGAGCACCAAACCTAATCCGGTGCACGTCCAACAATCATCCCAAATATTGCCTTTGATCATCTCGCCTTTCAGGATCGACATGTAAAGGTCCCATTTGAAGTTCAGGTTCTTGACATGGATGTAGTCCTCCTTGGTGACATATAACCAGATCCTGCCTATAGTGGTCACTTGGATAGTCATGACTATCCCATATGAATTCAGTCTTTTGGATTGTCATCTTTGCTACTTAAGATGACTAGCCTTCCTGAAAAACATATATGGCTATATAGATGCCGTAGGAGTACAATACTGTGGGATATTGGAGATATTAAACTGCTGATTCTTACACAGTTTAGCAAAATAGCATAGGAGGCCTGTAGAAGCCTGGAAAATTGCAATAAAATCTCGAAAATGAGTAAAAAGATGTCACATGCTAGGATTGAACCCACAACCTCATGTAATCTCAAGCCCTTTACCAGCTCAGCTAACTGTGCATATGTATAAAAGAGTGTTTAGACAATATAAGACCATTCTATCTCACTCTAGTAACACAAACTAAATTCATACAGCTTCCAGTTGTGAGCCTAAAATATAGTTGTATAATGTAATAGACTCCATTTCTTCATTAGATCCGATGACCGCAGAGTCCTCATTGGTGGGAGTCACCAACGTTCCAAGACCGGTGTTAGATCTTCACAGTCGGCAGACAGGTCTTGCATTTGAAACCACAATGAGGGCACTGTTGTAGGTTAATTGCTAACCTGGCCATCAGAGGTGTGTATGGATAGAATCAGTGTGTATGGTGGTATTAGAATAGAAAAAAGTGTACCAGCAGCATTATCTGGGGTGGCCTCAACGATGGCCGGTTCTGTAGTGATGTCAACGACGGCCAGTTCTGCAGTAGCCCGATGAATGCTGGTTCTTCAGCGGGCTCGGCGACGGCTGGTCCCGCGGAGGGCTTGATGACATCAGGTTCCTCTTCAGTGCTATTGCCGACTGTCGAAGAATGAAAATTTGAGCAAAAAATAATTAGCTTATGACTGCGCGTACTGGACTCATTACTCCTAATAGACGAGACCTCTGTTAGAAATGTTTAGCTAATCATACAAAATATAAAGTAAAGCAAGGTGTTCATAAACCCACTCACCACCAGCATCATTCAAGGCCTTTCCCTGCTGCTTCTTGTTTTTTAGCAGCGGTGGCGGAACCGCCCAAGGCGAAAGGCGACCGTGAAAAAAGCGAAAGTCTCTCGGATAGGGAGCTGCCTTCTGTATTGCAGTCTTCCAACATCCCACAAATTCCACGAAAAGCCCCCAACTTTCGCTCTTGAAGAGGTCGTCCTCAAACACGAGCAACATGATGATCACACAAAGATTGTACTACAGCGCCATCATTCATGCTGGCTTGTTAAGATGCACGATCTGCTGCCAGATCTTGTGTTTTGTCAGAGGCAGTGCTTAACAAAAGAAATAATATTAACTTACCATAAACGCATGCTGAGCTTGCCGAGCAGGGTTGTCTCTGTAAAGAGTGTTACCAGTGAGGAGACAGAGCAGTGAGATCGTAGTGTAGCACAGAAACGCAACGACACAGCTCTGCATGGCGGCAGTTGATGGGCAAAAAATGTCGTATCTATTGGGAGTGAGCGAAAAAAGTAAAACATTTAAGAAGTGAAATAACTCACAGTCACTCATCCTGAGCTTCGATATCCACCCGCAAATCCTTGTTTATCTTCTCCAAAATGCGCTCGAGATCGTCAACAGGACCCTAGTAATATTAGATAAAGAATCCAATAAAATAGACGGCACCTACCATAAACAAGTACTTGAGGCTCAGAACCATAATCGCGATGTTGCACATTGCAACACCTCCAATGGCTTGGCACGCACCCCGCTGAAGCATGTCGAATACGCCCGAATCCTCGACCAGCTCCTCGCTCCCCGGCAAAGTGTAGTCAATCCAGTTGTACAGACCAGAGCCAGGGTCCCCAAGAAGCAGATCAAACTCCTTGAAGAATGATATGAGTTCAACGATCATATATTATTACAAACTGAGAAGAATAAACCTCAGTCTCGATAGATGAACGACTGAGGGAAACAAGAACAAGAACGACGCGCGTCGTTCTGTTGGCAGTCACGTGCCGTTTCCGCGGCATGTTAACGCGGATGGACATTGGCCGCGGACACCTAGTTTCTGAAACCCCCACTCGACCCAGGCCGTAGTCCCATAGCCAGGCAGAACTTCATGTGCTTGTCGTGTGATAACGACTTGGTGAAGATGTCTGCGACCATGTCAGCTGTGGGGTACCACAGAACTGTACACTCTCTACACCGGACAAGATCATCACGCACAAAGTGGTACTTCCGCTGAATGTGCTTGGTGCGGGCGCGGAATTGCAGATCCTGTGAAAGAATGATAGCGGCTCGATTGTCGCAACAAAATTTGGTAGCGCCAGCCTGTAGTTGGCCAATCTCCTCAAAGAACGAGCGAAGCCAGGCGAGGTGTTGACCAGTAGACAAGTTGGGCAGAGCAAATTTAAGTGTTATCCCATGCTGAAATTTCGGCCGCGTCGTGCTTAAATTCAGGTTACCTTTTTTGGGCAGCCAGTGGATCCTCTCATAAATAGTATACAAACACCTTTCAGTAGCTGCGAGCACAACAGTGTAATTATATTTGCATTTGGTGAAGTGGTTGAGCCATTATAATTCAAACAAATAAGACGTCGCGAGCACTGAATTTTGGCCATGCCGCGCGATGAACGCGCGACGCGACGTTTGTCCTCAACTCGCACCACGACCACCACGTACTTGCGTGAAATGTCTTCCAATGACAGCGAGGACTATCCTAGATCACTATCTGAGGATGTCTCGTCCTTAAACCTGTCAACTACCAACTCCGAGGAGCCTGTACCCGTGGCCCTTGACGATGAAGTCCTTGTCCTTGCAGCTGCTCTCAGCTACACCCAAATTGTCGAGGGGGCCAACAATCCTGCTCAGGCTGTAGATGAATGGTTCGAGCTGCTCTGAGACCTCGCTGCTGAGGGAGGAGAGGCTTTCGACATACCCGAGTTACCAAATGTCGGCCGTGCAACTCGCCTGACAGGCGATCACGTAGATCTTGCCGCTTTGCCTGCAGTATGGGTAAAGGAGTAGACGAAGTATGCACTGCGAAAATATGGTGCTTTCTACATACTGAATGCACCATAGATTCGTGTACGAAGACTTGGTCTCGCTCGTCAGAGTTCTGGAGATTCCTGATCCATATATAACCTCCCACCGCGATCATATTCCCGCCGTTGAAGCCCTCGCCATCTTATGCAACCGATTCGCCACACCATCGCGACTCTCTGATCTTGCGGCCCGATGGGGTCGCGATATCGGGACAATCTCACGCGTCGTCAATGATCTTGCAACATTTATTCTCAACAGATGGAGAGTACTGTTGACAGATTTTTTGCACTTTTCTACCTCCGAACTTGAGGACTTCTGTGCAGCTTATGCCGAAGCCGGTTGCCCTATCGACTGTGTCATTGGCTCCATTGATGCCACCCATCAGCATCTGTCCCGCCCTAAATACTGGCAGGAAGCTTTATATACGGGCCATACAAAGGACTGGGGTCTGAAGTACGACTCTACTACAACTCCAGATGGCATGTTGGCCAACGTCAGTGGTCCTATCGAAGCCCGACGTGCTGACGCGACCCTCTTTCGCACGTCGGAATTACCCGAGCAGCTTGACAAGTATGCTTTCGGTCGTGACGGTCGTCGGCTGTACCTTTATAGAGATCCTGCTTATACTGGCTACGAGGCATATATCATGCCTGGCCTCAAGAAGGTTGGAAAGCTCACACTGATCGAGAAGGCCTTCAATTCTCGCATGGCGAAGCTGCGGCAGTCCGTCGAGTGGGGGTTCGGAAAGCTTTTTAATCTTTGGACATTTCTCGATCATTCTCGTGGCCAGCGTATCCACATGTCTCCTGTAGGCACATACTTCCTTGTTTGCTGTTTACTTACGAATGCCCATACATGCCTGTACGGTTCGCAGATCTCACAGTACTTCCAACGTGCCCCTCCTAGTCTTTCCATTACTTCAAGAAACATGATTAGAATATATGCGTGTACGGTAGTTTACAGGTACGACAAGATGCAAGATATGATAGTCCATGATTGCAAGAAAATATGTGAGTATGAAGTCTAATGTGATGGCGATGGGGAACGGTTTTCGCGAGCTGCTGTCGCACGAGTTGTACGGCCGCGACCACGAGTGTTGTGCTTCACTGGAGATGAAGGGACAGAATTACCGCCGTAGTTACTCAAAGGAGTCACTGGACGAGGGGGTGGAGTACTAGTGCGTGATATAGGTTCGGAAGGAGACGATGACGAAGCACGGGTGGTATCTCGGGAGAAACGGAGTCACGTATAGACGAACGGGCCGACGCATTCGCCGAACCGTCCGCAATCTGTTCTAGTGCACCCGCAATACGTGTCAAAGCACTAGTTTGAAGCTTTGACTGCTCGAGCAGCTCCTTCTGGTCCGCGTGAGCAAGGTTAATACCATGCGACAGGAGATCTTGCTTTTGTTGGTGACGACGACCCTTTGCTTGATTGAACGTGCTCATCAACTGCGACAGCGGGTCATGCAAAGGCCCACTTGGGCGGATAGTACGAGTCGCATGGCCTTCCGCAGCACGCGGTAAGCTTGCAGTGTCCGCATGACCGACTTCTGCATGCAAATTGTCCTCGCCCGACTCATTGTCGGAGTCGTCAGACGTGACAGACTCAAGGAACTGGTTGCCATCCTCATTCAGCCCTCGACGGGCGAACTGTTCCTGCTCAAGAGTAGTATAGGCTCGTCTACGCAGGACCTCGCTTTGTTTTTCGAGAGCGAGACACTTCTATATCGGAGTTAGGAATTTCGAACATGGATCACATGACCACGTGTTGTGCGTACCTGCTCATCTGCATCTTTCGCAGTATTCTTGTTCACCTCCCACTTCTCCAGAGCATCAATGTAGTTGTCAATAAGCGAGTTGAATGATATCTGTTCTTTATCGGAGAACTCGGAATGCAGAGCCCTCGTCTTCTCGCCAGTCTTGCTGGTGCATAAGCATCTGTGGTTGCGACGAACAGGTAGTCTTCACACACCTTCCTCATCTTGATAAGGCTCTTCACCTTGGCCTGTGCAGCAGTATGCGAGAGCTCATTCATAGGCAGGTCGTCACCCTTCTGAGGGTTCTTGCCAGAGGCTATACAAGCTGCACGACTCTTCTGCGCAGCCTCGTTCGTGTCGACCGCGACGAGCTTCCATGTGCTGGCGACATTGCGATAGGTAGCAGTCCATGGCTTATGTTGTAGTGATGATACCAGTAGATCATGTATAGATGTAGCATTAAATGAGAATGGTACAGAAGCTGGAGGGTCCGGCATGGGTGGGAGAGGTCTAAGCAGGCGACAATGGCGAACGCGAGCAACCAGAGGACGCGTCGCGCGCCGTGCGAGCGTCAGCGAGTGCCGCGTGAGAACGGGACCAAAATTTGGTGCCAAACCGTTCCTAAATTTGAACACCAAAATTTGGTGTTGCCCAACTTGTCTAGTGTTGGCAAGTCTGATATACTCACTCTCTGTTGATAAGAGAGCTACCATTGACTGGCGACGACTAGACCAACCAATAGCTCCATGGTTTGCAATGAAAACATAACCAGATGTGGAACGTGAGGTGTCGTTGTCTCTGCTCCAGTCGGCGTCGCTATAACCGTAGAAGGTCATGTCCATACTGATGTCAGACCCATCATAGTGCAATGCCCAGTCACGTGTACCCTTGAGGTAACACAACATTCACTTGGCAGACTCCCAGTGGCAGTGCTTGGGGTTTGCGCTATAGCGCCCCAAGACACCCACGGCATGTGCGAGGTCAGGACGGGTTCCCAGCATAGCATACATGGTAGAACCAATGACACTCTGATACGAGACGACCGGTCCGTCGGCGGTGAACGACATGTGGCGCATGGTCTCATCGTTTGTGAGGTTGGTGGCGCTAAGTGGGTGCCAACTGCGAGTGGCGTGAAGATGGCTTTGAAATCCGAGATGCCATAGCATGCGAAGACGGTGTCGATGTACTGGTGTTGAGAGAGCGCAATAGTGTGCTTCTTGCGGTCACGTATGATCTCAATGCCTAACAGATACGTGGCTGGGCCCAGGTCGCGCATTTTGAACGTTGCTGAGAGCGTAGATTTGATGTGATTGCTGAAGGTGCTCGAGATTGAAGCAAGTAGCAAGTCGTCGACATAAACGACGAGGAAGCAAGTGTGCTTGCCGTCCTTGTAGTGACCAGTACCAGATTGCCAGATTGTGCCCAGGTCTCACCTAGCATTGCTGAGAGTTCAGGGCCATGTGGCCACTGTGTGAGTAGCTGCTCCTCTTGAAGAACAATGTCTACCTCATCCATGCAAGCACAGGTGAGAGGGAAGTTGTGGACACTGAGGAGGTTGGGGTAAGGGTAGGGCACGATGTCACCCCATGCAGCAGCGCCCAAAAACACCCTCAGCACTACGCAGCAATTGCAAAGTTCCCACAGTTGACTATGCAAAGTCGAGCACTGTCATCTATAAACATTGCGCCCATATGCTGATGGTGGTCCAGAAGTGTTGAAAGCGCAGCCTTTGCACGAAGCGGACAGCTCTGCAGCACAGAGAATAAGCAAGTGAGGGAAAAGGGAGAAGGGAGCTTGCTCTCTGTTTGCGGGTGCGGGGGGAGCACGTGAGACGTGGAAACTGTAAGGAGCACGTGCGAGAACCGGAAAAGACTGAAGGGAAATGGAGAAATCCGGGCTGTAAATGGATGGACTTCTGTATGGAAGGAAACAGAGAAGAGCAGCCTAGGAGGAAGGAAGTGACACAGTAAATCCGGGAAAAATGGAGGATAACCATGGTCTTAAAGTACAAAAAGTATGATGGTGAGCAGAGTGAACCGATACGAGTCGTATGAGACGGGGAATCACAGTCAAGAAGCGAAAGAAATGCAGTCTAGAGCCATAATTCAACACCAAGAAGGCTATCAAGATCATTGAGGGTCACAAGAGTGCTGGTATTCATCAGGTCGTCAACATTGCAGTGTAAAACACCGAGTCTATATACAAGATTATTGTGCTATTGTCCAAATTTTATGTATTACATTTTGTGTACTACTCAGGAAACCAACTATTAAGAATATCAGTTCTGGTGCACAACCGTATGTGCATCCGAGATCAAAAACTTCCGTTGCACGCACATATGGTGCATAGTAGACGGCCTCGTGCCCTCACCTTGTCTTTCAACCACCACCACTCTTGCTTGTTTCTGACTCGGTTGAGGTCTTACAACAATGGACACTCATACCTTCATCACTACAGTCTTCTCGGTTCATAGGGAGGATATATCTGGAATCGACCCAGTCTTACTACTGTGTGCGGAGGACCCACATATCAAGCACTTTATAGAAAAGTGCCATGAGATCAAGCGACAACAGCGGTCTGATTGCACAGAAACTGGCCAATCCAGTAGCAACACCAATAACCAAGCCTTCAGGCTTGAGTTGACTGGAGCTCAAATTGGTCCAGAAAATTGAGAATAATGAATCCGCATGGGTCAGTAATGTGTTCACCATGTAACAGGGCAAAATCCTAACTGGATAATTTAATTAGGATATGAGGCTTTGGATATGGGGTCTAAAACTGTGCATGGTACGTAGCTGTACTGCTGAAAGAGCCGACAAGCTGTATCTCATTTGCCCTTGACAGGTGTTCTGTGTGAGTCCGGTGCAGTTGACGGTTGGAGTGAGCCTCTGCGCAACCCAAAAAGTGGTTGATCTGCATTGTACATATAAGGCTCCTGGCGCAGCACGTTAGAGTACACACTGTAGCACAGGAAATGAAATGTCTTTGGTCTCAGCGATCCTGACGGTGGCCCATAGTGAAAGAGGCCCGTTATTATGCGAGTAGCCATTACATACTTAAATCCCGTGCAATGGATGTTCTCTCAGCCTTGTCCTTGGACCCACAGTAAAGTTCAGAGGGGGGATGTAAAAAAACTATGTTCATGAAGCGGCTTGTATTGGAAAGAAAGAAAGGCAATGTCACCCTAAAGATACCCAGCCGTTTCTCTTACAGGGAAAGAAAGTGCGCAAAGAGCGCCGTCCTTTTGGAGCAGTCCCTGCAAATACTGGGAAGGTTCGTTGGAAGAGGGCAGCAAGGGCTCGGCACATGAACCACCTTTTTACATTGCACGTAGCCGCTCGGTCATGAAAGATCAAATTGGCGGACACTTCAATGGGACTGGGTGCCTGTAAAGCTTGGGCGGTTGTGCGGACTCAGGGAGCAAGCTGGCCTGCACTGGCGGCATTGTGAGACTGTCCAGTCGACACGCGGCAATCCTACGTGCGGATGCGATGACAAACTCGTCGACAGTGGCGCCGGTGGGATACCCTCTTCGGGAGATGCTACGATCTAGCCGGCCGTGAGAATTTGGGGGAGGCGTACTCGCCTCCCCTTGCCTGCATCACAAGGTAGCTGATCGAACATTTGAGCTCCTCGACCCTGTGTGGTGTTCCTCGAAGATGAGAACAGATCAGCACCAGGTGATAGGGTGGCCCAGCTCAGGCGTTGAAGATGTAACCAGTTCGATTGAATAGGGCTTTTGAAGGCAGAGATACGGCGACAAAACTGGGCTTCAGTGTTTCAATAACAGAGCACCCGTTGTCGTTTTGACTGCCATTGTGTCTAGCCTGCCCGCTGAATCAGCCATCACAGTGGCGAGACGATGTACTGGGTCCTTGTGAATGTATTCAATGGCTGTAGAGGCGTGGATGAAAAGTATTTTAGAGCGTTTCACAAGAGTTCGCGCGCTGGAATTGGTGGGCCAGTCTGTAGGAAACTCCACGTTGGGTTGAGACTGCCGCATCTTGCTGAAGTTATTGAATATAAAGATCTCCATGTCGATCTAAGCTGCGTCATAATCGAGATCATGTAGCTTCACAACTGTCACGAATGGGCACCGAGCATGGCAAACACTTTAGAAGCATAGCCACTCGCGGTCATGCATCTGTTGAAAGTGCAGCCTTTCCAAGAAGTGGACAGCTCTGCAGCACAGAGAATAAGCAGGTGAGATTTGAATACAAAGAAAAGCGGAGGAATCCGGGCCGGGAATGAATGGACTTCTGTATGCAAGGAAACGGAGAAGAGTGGCCTAGGAGGAAGGAAGTGACGCAGTAAATCCGGGAAAGATGAAGGATATGGTCTTAAAGTACAAGAAGTATGACGGTGAGCAGAGCAAACCGATACGAGTCATATGAGACGGGAAATCACAGTCAAGAAGCGAAAGCAATGCAGTCTAGAGCCATAATTCAGCACACCCTCCTGATGAGCCACCTCTGCGACTCGAACATCTCCTAGTCCAGACCCATAGACATCCTGCAACGCACAACGTGCTGCACATCCAATACCTTGGTCAGTATATCCTCCGGCATGTTCCCCGTGCCCACAAACAGCGGCACAAGAAGCCCGGCCTTGACCTAGTCCCTGAGCCAGAAGAAGCGCAAGTCAAGGTGCTTCATGCGGCCGTGGTGCTCCAGGTTCTTGGCAACGGAGATAGCGCTCTGGTTGTCCATGTTGAGCACAGACGGACCGGCAAGCGTGCAACTGTCGACGGTGTGGCCCTTGCCTGAGCGCCCATGGGTCTTGCACCCCGAGCAGACATTCTTGTTGGCTTTAGAGGAGCCGGTAGACGCCACGCCAGAGTTGCCGGCGATGCCGGAAGCCGCAGAGCCGCCTCGGGAGCCGTCGGAACTCTTGCCCTTGTCGGAAGAAGCCGTAGCGGCCGACTTTGGGCGCTGCTCCAGAGTGCCTGCAGCGAGCAGAACACCCTCGGGCGACGTCTCGAGGCCGTAGAGCTCCGGGTTCTTCTTGTGCTGAAGGTCCTTAGTGATGAGCTTGTTCTCCAGCACGGGAAGGTTCGCCAGATCCGTTGCATGCATGAGCATAGTGACAAGGGTGCCGCAGAAGGCGTCGCTGGACACGGCCCTGATGATGGCCATGACCTGGAGCTCCGTGTCAATCTGCTGAACGTGATGGGACAGTGCTCCTGCACAAGGGACATGCTTCCTTTACGTGCACAGCGAGATCGGTGAGAGACTCGCGCTCCTTGAGACAGATGGAGAAGATATTGTCGTACACATTGAAGCGGGAAATGGCGCGCTCCTGCACATGACACTTCTTGAGGAGCTCCCACATGGTCTGCGGGCTGGAGACTGCGTCGCGGACGTGTGCTTGCTCCTTGGGCTTAAGCCAGAGTATGATCTCGCCGGCACAGTGCTCCTAGTCAATGTTGAAAGCGTTGACCTTGTTGGACTGCACGATATAGAGCGTCTTTTTGGTGTCCGTGGACTTGGGGACGAGTGGAGCGGGGCGCAGACCTGTGGCACGACCCATGAGGCCCTTAGAGCGCAAGAGCGCGCTCATGTTGGTCTCCCAAGCGGACCAGCTGCTGACCTTGAACTTTTCAAAGCGAGGAGCGGTGTTGTTGGATGCAGACATAACAATAGAGTGATAGGAGATCATGGAGACGGCTTTGAACGGTGTGAAACGGCGAAGCAGCGGCTGAAAACGGCGTCAAATGGTGGAGTTATGGCTTTTGGAGACACAGCGACGACATGACAAAGGAAGTAGACTTGTACAATGCGGGCGAGTGCGGGCTTCATGCCTGTGAAGAGAACGGGCACGAGACAGCACTTGGGAGTACATTAGGAGGCAAAGAAACGTGAAAAATGGCAAGACTTATAAATGGAAGCAGAGAACCTTCGCAGATTGTGGCCGATCGGCCTAGATCGGAGTGACGGCGTGAGGTAGGAAGTTTTTTGCAATGTTGCAGGGTGTTCCCCGAGCTAAACACAAGTGCGATAGGTGCACTGTAGCGAGCAGGAGACTCGAGGGCACAATTACTGGCAACAGCGCATGGCCTCTGGGCCATCAGAAATGAGAAATGGTTTCAAGCTCGGCTTGCATCATTGCAAGGCCCCGCGGGTGAGCAACCAAAGAGGGGCATAGGGGATGTTTAATAGTGACTACAGATCAAGTACGGCATCTTCCCGGCACAACGGCAGTTGTTGAAGTGACATCCGCCTTTCAGTTGGCCACAGCGTGCCGGTCATCTTGCTAATAAGAGACCATCTGTGATAGCAGGCCAGGTCCCTGATGGCTTGGGAGCCGGACCGGAGTCCGTCGGAAGAAGTGCGGAAAGGAGGCAGATGATCTTTTATATCATCATCATCACTCAATAGACCATTCCATCTTGTCTCGTCTTTCTCATCTTTTCAACTTGTTTGCTGACTTGCCTCGTTCTCGCTCGCTACACTCGCTCACTCTACGAGGTTCTACATGAATATATTTGCTTTCTTGCTCTATTCTAAGCACGTGCACGGTGTATTCACCCCGCATCTAAGTCACTTGATAAGATCACTTGCTCAGTGCGCTCCCTGGCCTAGCTTCCTTGCGCACAACCAAAGTCACTCTTCTAGCACAGTCTCTCCTAGCACAGTACTTGCTAGTATTATTCATCCTATGGCTAGGCGCAGCTAATACAACACCTTTGCCACACCCGTCTTGCCTGCTCTCCCAAGGATTCTCAGTTGTACGTTTCTAAACAGACACAAGAGTATGATATAACTGTCATGTACAAATGTAGCAGAAAGTGTATTGAACATGAATGAAATCTTAGCAGAGAAGGATAGGCAGTTTCAATAGCCAAAAGAGAGCAAGATGTTTGTCATGAAAGATTGATACCCTCCAAGCAGTGGAACCTGGGATGGTAATGGATGGACTTCTGTATAACAGGAAATAGAGAAGACTGGCCTAGAAAGAGGGAAGTGATGTACTAAATTCGGGAGAATTGGAGGATGTTGTTTTAAAGTATAGGGAATATGATGATGAGCAGAGCAAGCCTATACGAGTCTTATGGGACGGAGAATCACAGTCAAGAAGCAAAAGAAATGCGGTCTAGAGCCAGAAATCAACACACTGGCGGTGGGGTATGATGGTAGAGGACAGTCCGGGGCTCCATAATAATAAATCCTGCCTATGTAGCAATGTCGGCTCTGCTTGACTGTGGAAGATAGCACAAAAGTGTACACACCAGCACTTCGTTCGCTAGGCACAAGGGAGGCTGGGGGTGACAGAAGTCGCCTACCAGAGGGCCATGCACCTCATATGAGGCAGCAAGTTGGAAGCCGTTAAATATGCACTGTTTATTGTTCAAAAGCCTGAATCTTTACACTCAACACAAACATCTGCCTGGAGGATCTTCCAGCATGGCTGAGCCTACTTGTAACATGACCTAGTCCTCACAAGATCAAAGAGAACTCTTGTGGAACCCTTCATTCTGACGCCTCCTGAAATATGAGGACGCGCATCGAGTGCTGCCCTGCTATGGAACAAGTTGATACAGTGATAATACAACACAACGATCATGATGTACTAATTTGCAGGGCGCGTAGAAGAACTTGGCTGAGAGATTAATCTGCTGGTACAGGAATTCACGATGAAGGGCGGATTTGGTGGAATACTGTCCTGGAATACTGCAACGTACGAGTAGCAAAAGATTTGAGTGGGGAAGTGGGGGTCGTGCCACGTGTCTGCGATTTGGGAACATAAGATTTGAGTGGGGAAGCCGGGGTCGCGTCATGTGTATGCAATTTGGGAATATATGGTACAAGGGGTGTGGAAAGTGTATGGTGTGATGGGATTTGTCTGTAGGGTGAGAACAAAACGTCTGATCACAAAATGGCAGTCATGCAGTAAGAGTTTGAAGAGAAATCACTCGTCATCCCACGGAACGTCAAAGTCATTGTCGTCAACATTGTCGTCGACATTGTCGCCCACCCACGAACTTGACTCGGGGTCATCAAGGCTCCTCGTAAGCGGTGCTCTTGTACGTCAGGGCACATTGGTGTATGTGGCAGAGCACTTTGCCGAACGCTATGCTGTAGACCAGGATCAGAATGCATCAATGTACAAACACGATAGAGCTGCTTACTCGGTCTGGGTGCATCTGCGGTACCAGTTAGAAAGTGTGAGGAGGGCCAAAGCCCGTTACTCACTGGTCGTTCTTGGCCACCTGGCGGGCGTTCCTAGCCTTGGCCTGCTCCCGCCACTCATGAAGCCAGAGCTAGGTGTCAGTGTTGAAATGGGGAAATTGAGTATGATCGGGAGACGGATAGGTCCAGCTCACTCACTCTCCCTTCTCGGCCAGCCTGTGGCAGGTCCACACTATACAGATAAGATATGTATGCTTGCATCGCCTTCTCGTACACACGGGTACGATTCAAGTTAAGTTTGCTGTGTATCCTCTCGGCCCCGGCCCACTCAAGACCCACGGGACTAAAGGCAGTCAGTGAGCGTGATGGCAAGAGCGCATGCCTTCCAATACTCACTCTCCTTGTGCAGCAAGCCTGAAGAGATAATGTCAGACTCCGGTGGAAAGAAATTGACAGGGGACACGTACTCTCTAAGCTCCCGGCGCCTCTGCTTGTGCGCCCGCGCCATACGCCTGTGCCGGTCTTGATCAAGCGCCCTGGCAGCCTCGAGCCTGGCAATGACGGCTTGACTGTAGAGCGGCGTCAGTGGGGTATATTGTTCGGTGAAAGGGCCAGACTCACTCGTTAGCCTCGTCAAGGCTGGCGAACTGCGCCAAACGGAGTGCGTTAAGAGGGCCAGAAAGCAAACGTACGCGTAGAGTTCCTGGCGACGATCGAACGACATGGCGTTGGACCGCGTGAAGGCCTTCAGCCTAGTGTCTGCCCACTTCTGAAGCTCGGCCTCAGCGCCCTCCCTGGGAAGGCATGATGAGTGTCGAGCGGCCAGAGGACGATCGCCTCTACTTACTCTCCTGCCGCCGCGCGTCTGATCCAACAAATGTGGAAGACAATCTGAGAAACAGTGTGAGTGCAACTACGCACATTCTAAGGTTTTTGAGTTTCTTCTCATTCTTCTGCTTGTACTTGTCATAGAAGCTGCAGTTTCAGGCCAAATCGGCGGCCCTCCTGGCCTTGACTGCCGCGCTAATGTTAAAGTAAGTGCTGACGACTACCAGCAACTAGAGCAAGCAACACTTACTTGCCAGCCGCTGCAAGCCTGTGGTTGGACATTAGGACAGATAAGTGTGCATTGGTAACGAGTGTGTCGGGAGTAGCATGCCATTGGCGTATTATCGCAGATGTGTATCGGTAGAGGGGATAGAAATCATCTCCCCCATTCTTGATCTGGCTGTGAGAGAGGGTCTGGGGGTCAGGCTGTATGGATAATTCATACACATACAGGAGATGATACTTGGATGATGCCGCCTTGCGATGCGGCGTAGCATGACCGTGTGATTTAGTCTTCGGACCACCCACCGCTCTCCATTGCCGTGTGCGATATGGGAGGCGGAGAAGGTAATAGGTCAGGACAGGTTAGCGGCAACGCAGGCCTCCCGTTGATAGCACGCTGCTACGAACCCTAACCCTGTTGGTACCTCTGTGTCAATGTTTGCACGCTATCGCGAGAACCGGATATTGCCGACAGTTTAGTGCACGTCTACTTGAAGGATATCCTCTTGCCACGCTCTGTAATATCTATCACCGTTGAATATCTTCAATGAATGCAAAAATGAGAGACTCTAGGTACAATGTTGGCCACAGATATCTTTTCAGACCACCATGCATACAAAGAGCATGCCAGCCTGTGTGGACTTCCAGTGCCTACAATACCTCATGCAGTAAGAGTTCTTTTGGCAAAGAATATCACTCATCGTCCCACGGCGCATCGTCAAACTCCTTGTCACTTTCATCCAGCCACGATGAGGACTCTGTGTCGTCGAGATAGTTGTCCGTGTCTGCCCAGTTGGTGCTGTACGTTGTACTGGAACTTCTCCAGTTTGACGATAACACCGGTGTCCAGAGCAAGCTTGTCCAGGATCACGCATGCTTTCTTCTCCTCGTAAGATGCATCCTTGAAGGAATGAGCGTGGGCGCGAATGTGGAGAAGGACGGTCCCGAAAGCGATACTGTAAACCGAGTGTCAGTCTCCGTGAACGTATGAACGTGGTGAAGCCACCCACTCATTCTGCATGCATCTGGGAGTACCAGTTAGCAGATGTACGTAGAGCGGTGTTCATGAGGACATGGGCATTTACGTCGAGATGTTACTTGCCCGTTCTAGTGAGCTGTCTTCAGGTTGAATTGAAACACATCTACATCATGGATGCACTCTATGTCATAGGAGCGATACGCGTCTGAATCCTGTGATCTCGATATACGCGTGACATGTCGTGTTTGGGTGATAACAGGATTATGTTACTCAAGCGACGTGACATATGTTGTAAGGCACTCGCAATCCTCTCTTTCTGGCTGAGAGACGGATCGCAGGATGATGGTTTGGGAAGTAAGTCTGCTCCTATAAATGGTAAGTCTCGATTGCCCTGCTCCGCATGTTAGCCATGTTGTGACGAATCCGGATGTGTACTCACCTTCCGGCGCTTCATAGCTTGAACGCGGACCTTGTCGTCGTGTTACGCTCCGGCTATTATCTATATTCTTTTCCTTTTCTTTTCCTTTTACTCGACTCGTGACCGTGGGACTCTGTTACCGTTACCGTGACTCGTGACATGCTGTTACTATATAAGGACTCGTTCTCGCGTAGCTATCTTGTCTCTAACTTCGATCTGGTCAATACACCGGCTTGTTTGTTCTAAGTCTAGTCTCGTTCTCTTTCGGAGTTGCTGCTCTAGTAAGCCGTCGCTGACATTAGATCGAAGTTCCACCCTTCGTTCTCGTCGTCACCGGTAGCTCTCTCGTCGTCGTC
>KV424888.1:0-19248 GCA_001632445.1 Peniophora sp. CONT | reverse complement strand
CGTACAACCATGCTCAGTGCCTGCTCAGTGCCACCAAATTTAAGCTACTAGGCATTCTCCGCAAGGCATATCTGCAGAGTCTGCATCTATTCTGAACGTAGTAAGTACCCATAAGTAAGGTCGGGGTCCCAGCATACCCGCATGCAGGTCGCATGTCCTTCGGGTCGTATACTACTCAAGCTTATAGTGCTCCAACTTTCGAAGCCTACTATTCGGCGCTCAGAGGCGCAATGCGCTTGCGCGGCTCGTACATATCGTAAACTTTGGCCCGATCTTCTTCTTCATCGAGTTCGCGTGTGTCGCTATCCTGTCATGACATCGTTTCATTAGCTTGCGCGTTATCTTGCTGGCATACACGGATGCCACCTGGAGATGATATATGGACCTCGTAGCTTACACAGAGACCAACTGGGACCTAGCAGCGTGCGAATGATTGACGCGTGCTGAAGGGGCGTTTGCACAAAGGGGAGACTACAGCAGGCAAACCTCTGCTTTACTCTCTACCGCCATGTCTGCATTCACCTCAGATGTCCCACCGGGCCAGTCGCTCTTTGGATCAGGAAACACACATTCGGAATCATCAATTCCCGGCTCGAAGGCATCCACTCATAAGGCTCTGAATGAAGAGTTCAGCGCTCCTGATGCTGAGCTGATCCTGCGCTCCTGCGACGGCGTCGACTTCGCAGTATATAAAGCTATCCTCCGACTAGCTTCACCTGTCTTTGACAGCATGTTGTCCCTTCCTCAGTCGACCTCTTCGAACCCGCCACCGGAGCGCCCCGTCATATCCATGTCCGAAGACGCCCAGTCACTGCGTCTTCTCCTCCGCTTTTGCTATCCTCGCTCTTATTGCGCCGAGCCGGAGCTTAAGCAGATCGCGGAAATCAAGCGTGCAGCCACGCTCGCGGCCAAGTTCGACATTGCCTTTATGCGCCACGCGGTGGAGAAGGCTCTTATCGAATACGGAGATCTTAGGCCAGAAATCGCGTACGCCGTGGCATGGCGCTTCGAGTACCCGGAAGCGCTACGCAGAACCGCTTTCAGCTCTTTGGAGTCCATGCTAGTTGAAGAAGAACGGGATGTGGTCGAATTCGAGGAAGTGCCCGCAAGCTCTTTCATTGCCCTGCATCGTTCTCAGGCTGCAGTCCCTCGCGCCCTCGAAAGTCTCCTGCCCCCATTGCAGAGCGGGGAGGCAGTCATCGGTATACCATACTGTGTGGTTGCAGAGTTTGACGAGCCGGACGAGGATGCAATGGAGCCGCGTTGCGTATGCGAGAAGAGACCTTCGTACTTCCTAGATGGAAGCTTGAAGATTCACATATCGGTGCCATCATGGTGGTGGGGTTACGTCGAGTCCGTGGTATACTCAATGAGGGGCGCCGACAAACCGTCCTTGGACGATGCGCTCGTCACCCCGTTATCTAGAGCGTACCGAAACGCAGCACAATGTCCTCGGTGCAGGTCCTACGACGTACACGGCATCCTGGAGCGAACCAAGGGCCAGCTACGTAACGAGATTAGAAAGCGTATCAATGAGGTGCGTATTCATAGCCACGCACTCTATGGTCACTGACGGATGTGGCGACAGATACCCATCTATGCACCCTTCTTGCGCAAACGTAAACATGACTGAGGTCACCGTGCGGCAAGCCCCGTGTTGCCCCGGGAAACCGGTCATATCAACCTCTTGCGAGCCAGTAGCGTATCTTGCACATGTAGCCATCCCGATTCTCATACAGTATGACCCCAGTGGTAGATTGACGTACGCCCATAAGCAACTTGAAGACGCGTGCGTCTTGCCCATACTAAGAGCGTTCATGGGCCATCGTTCGTGCAAGAGCACCTTCGGCAACCTCTTATAAGCTCTTATAGAGATCACGAGTGGAGATGCGACAACATCGTAAGCTAGCAATGCCAGTGCCAGAGAGCACGCGTAGTGTAGGTGGTTCTGACTAGATGGTGATGGTTTAAAGCAAATCCACGGACGCCGTTTCACAACTTGACGCTTGACCACCAGGACGGAGTCCACAGCTGCCGATATAGAACAGGCCCTCTGCTTCAATGACCGCGCCAGTATCCCCTCCTCGCTGTCTCAATGATCTTCCGACCGATATCCTCTGCGAGGTCTTTCGTGCGCTGGCAGCGGCCGACATTCCAAGTTACCCCGAGCGACGCGACGATGCCTCAGGCAACATCGGCTGGCTGCGTTTGACGCATGTCTCACGCCGTTTGAGAAAAGTTGGCCTCAGCATGTCCACTTTGTGGGGACTGGCTATAACGCACTTACCGATCGCTGGTCGCGAGATCCTCGGGCGCTCTGGAGAAGCCCCTCTGTTTCTGTCGCTACACCAAGACATGCCAAATATTCAATTTTACCTTGATAATCTACCACAATTGATGCAACGTGCTGAGCATGTTACGATGCGTTGGTCATGTAACAGCTTGGGTTCGTCCTTCGGAGACTTCACTGCCTTGGATGGACCGCCCGATACGATGACGCGAGTGCACTCAGCCTTTCGAGGCGCCACTTTACCCCAGCTGCAATTCTTCTTTTATGAATCATCCTACGTGTCGCGCCGGAGCGATACTATCCCTCGTCCATCCGCGCTGCTTTCATTCACGGCCCCTGCCTTGCGACTCTACGGCGGCGATTACCTACCAATTGTCGCCCCCGCTCTCCAAACCTTGTTCCTATTGGGAAACATCACAACCGAGAGCCTCGTCTGCGTGCTACGCCACACACCTTGTCTCGAGGATCTTTCATGCTTCAACTGCCAGCCAGCTAGCTGGGAAATGCTTCCAACGACGACGCCAGTACCGCTGCCCAAGTTGCGAAGGTTACATTTTGGGAACCAATGCGAGGCGTTCCTGCAGTTCCAACAACTTGTATCCTTTTTCCCATTGCCTGAATCGGCCTGCTCATGGCCAAAACCGCTGAGCTTCCGGTGGGGAGGGCAAGATACTGGACCAGAAATTGGTCGTGCTCTGGAAGCTTTGCAAGCAGGTTTACCTGCTGTTATTAAACACCCCGAGGCTCTCACGTTTACACATCCCTTCACGGTCAACTCGCAGCCGCAGCTCCTCCTGGGCTCCCTCTGGAACCCGGCATGCGACTCGTATCCGACCCATTGCATTGTGCTCGAGCTAAAGCGGCACCGGCGCGAACATAACGATCCCGTTCTCGAAGCCCTGATTGGCGCCGCACATGCATTCTCCTCCAGCGTCCGGACATTATATGTTTCCGGCTACGCGTATGATACCGGGAGACGCGAATGTCAAGTATTTGGTGATGGCGAACCTGCTCGCTATAAGGCCGCTCTAGCGCTCTTCACAAACGTCACGGAAGTCTATGTCGGCCCCGCCGCGTACCGGCTGTTCCTTCTTCTCACTGGGAGCGGGGAAGACGACGACGCCAACACTATCGCCCTTCCAGCGCTCACAACCTTAACGGTCGATATACGCGAGATACGAGGCATACCGAACCAGTCCATCGACCATTTTGGACTGAAGAAGCCGGAGCAGTACAAGGACGTCCACGAAGGTCACATCACCAAAGAGTGGTTCGCCGCTCTCAGCTGGATGTTGTGCAAACGTCGTGCACGGGGCTATGGAGTCCGTCGCCTGGTATTGCGCGGACAACTATGCCACCTGGCGGTTGTCGAGGAGCAGGAGGCCGGGTCTCGTGTCACTCTCGAGGACATCATTTTGGATGACTTACCCTCATGGACAGACGAATTTGTGGATGAGAGGTCGACATGCGAGCGTTCCACGGATGTGTAGATTGGTACCAAAAATCATGAAATTTGAAATGGCAATAGAAGAAAGTGATGGTTCCAAGAAAATGATAAATAGCAAGTAAAAGGATGTATATACCCTAACCCATGTGTATCCAAAAGCAACATCCCAGCGATCAAGCAACGCAAAAGATTCATTTGCGCGAAGGGTTGGCGTGGAAGAACGACATTGCGATCCTGCCCTTGTAGACCGCGTTCGAGAGGTTCTTGCTGGTCACCTCGCTGTCCGACCTGCGAGCACATTTGAAGTCAGTGTCATCATCCTATGCACAAACATGAGAGAACGAGAACGTACAACTGGAATGGCCGGACATCGGCGTTACACTCCGTGGCCGTGATAGCGCCGTGAATGCGCGCGTCGTTCTTGAACACGTCGAGCTGCGGCTGCATGCAGCTCGGGTCCGCCGGCAGACCTCCCACATGCGTCTGGTAGATGTAGCACACATTGACTTGAGCGAAGTCCTCTGCGGGCGAAGTGTTGGCATAGTCGTCGGGGACACAACTCGAGTCGTTAAGAGCGGCGCTCCACTCAGATGAAGGCGAGGTGCTCTGGTCAAGCGAGTGGCCCGATTCGTGATCGAAGACCGCCTGCACGCAGTCGCCGTTGAAGACGATGAAGTCACCACTTGAGCCAGCGCTGCACGAGTCTGCCGCGACAGCGAGCGCGCTGCCAACGTAGGAGCGCACGCCAGGCGGGACCTGGGCAAAGCGCTTTGCCAAGGTCGTAATGCTGCGATTCATTGGTCAGACCGCGTTCTCCTGCGACAATACGTGAGAAACATACTCCATCTGAGCGTCAGAGCAACGGCACAGAGTCCACGGCTCAGAGCAGTCGCCGTAGTTGACCTGGTATGCCTCGACGTTCGTGTCGCACTCTGCGTCGTTGGCATGGGAGGTGCAGATGTCGGGGACGTCGACCTGACTGTATGTAAATGTCTTGAATGGGAGGTTGTCAAGGGCGTTGAGCGGTAGTCCATTTGAAAAGAGCGTGTCTTTGCCCAGGTCTGCAAGTGCGGGAGAGATGGCCGCGAGGGCGAAGATAACAGATGAAGCAGAGATCATGGTGAGAAAGGTGAATAGTCTTAGGCGTTGAAAGGCAAAGTGAAGAGACCCAAGGTTTGAAAAACGGGAGAGTTGACCGAAAAGGAAACAGAGAAGGCCCTGGAGATGCGATGTGCGTGTCGAGAGTCTTTATACATGGCTATCCCGAACACTGCCGAAAGGGAACCGCTTATAGATCGTGCCTCGTTTCCATCCATATCGGAGGCCCGCCTCAACATGCGCACTACAATGACTACGCTCTGCCAAGAGCGCCGGAATAGTCGTGTACGCCTGTAGCAGGTGCTCAGTGCTCATCTCGAACGGACTTGCCCGGTGCCCGTGCGTTGTTGGGCGGGCTGTGTTGCGCGCTACTTCCGAGCTGCCACCCCGGTGATCCGGACCTCGAAGCACTGCAATTTGTAGGTTGAGCGATATGAAAGGCCATTACAGCTGTCGGGAAGGCTATATCTGGCAGTGCGTGTTTGATGACCTTGAGCAATATCGTCTGACAAGACAATGCTGGCCATCAGCACCCGGGTTCAGAGGCTGTTGGGCGACCCGCACGCCTGTTACCAAGCAGCAGGGACCCATTTCAATACAAAGCGGCCAGAATAAATACTGGACGCGTATTAACGAGAGCCTCTTTGCGCAAGAAAGGAGTGGCATTCGTGTAAGTATGCCATTCGAGGTCGATGATGGTAGAAGGCAACCCGCACTCGGGCCGAGACGCAACTTCCCGAACCGCGCGCATCGCACGCGCCGCGACGCGACCTTGTCCCCGACCACCACGACGCGCCACTTCTTTACGCGTCGAACATGTCGTATAAGTCTCCAAACGCGGCTGTATCTGCTCTTTGCAATAAATTACCGTCTGTGCCATCCAATAAAGCTGCACTCGACGCGCAAGTTGCACATGCGCTGGAGACAACACCGTCGAGCTCGTCTGTAGAACTACGACGGGCTAAATGGGAGCTTGCTCTCAAGTCAAATATATTCGATCTTGCGGTGGGTCTATAGTATCAATCTAGTGATATTTATAACATACTGAACTTCGTGTCAATCGGGTGGCGCAGATGAAGGAAGGTCAGGCGCTCAAGGATCCGGAGACGAAGTACTACGACGAGATGAAGCACCGGTTCGACGTCACTTTATCCTTCTTACAGCAAGGTACGCGTTATATATGTGCTGCAAACAAAAATATTTGTCTAATATCATATCAGACGCATGCGACTCGTCGTTCTTGCTCCAGCTCTTGGAGGATCTTCTCCAATCCCAATCCATCACCTCCTGCGCGCGAATATTCTCCTGGGTCGAGGCGCACGCCCGTGCGCTGACTTCGGGGATGCTCGAGACGAAGCTCAAGTCTCTCGTACTCCTGCGAACTTTGAACAACCTCCTGCGGCGGCTCAGCAAGATGGGCGCGGACCCAGTCTTTAGCGGACGTATCCTGGCGTTCTTGAGTGCCGTGTTCCCGCTTAGCGAGAAGTCGGGCGTCAACTTGCGCGGCGAATATGGGTCTATGTGGGAGAGCGTCGATGCGGCTGTTGAGAGGCAGGAAGAGGAGGCGGAGAAGGCGGAAGCGATGAAGACGGAGGATGGAGAAGGTGGCGAGGAGAAAAAGGAAGACGCGATGGAGGTCGACTCATCTGAGAAGGAGGAGCAGGGGAAGAAAGACGGTTTGTCTCTATTATTTCTACGGTATTGGCCGAAACTCATTCTGCATATAGCGTTCTACAAGGTCTTCTGGTCCCTTCAACTCCCGTTCTCGCGGCCACCCGTCTTTGCTGGCACACTCTCTGTTGCCGACTTCCGCACCGCGGTCGAGGCCGTCCTTCCACGCCTCAAAGAGGCTACTGCACACGATCGGGCGCTTGCAGGTGGCAAGGCGAGCCACGAGGGCAGTACGGCGGGGACGAAGCGCAAGCGCGCGAGCGACTCGCCCGATGCTCCGGGAGTCAGCGACTACTTCTTTGCCAAGTTCCTCACCAGTCCGGATCTACTCGACCTCGAGGTAGGCTTCACGCACACGACCACCTGAACGCCGAATGCAAACTGATACGTGGGTGTAGATTGCAGATGTACACTTCCGGCGGCAAGTCATCTTCCAGCTGCTCGTACTGCTACAGCATCTCGACGCATGGTCGCCCGTTGCCAAAGCAGCGTGGTTCAATTCCAAGAACCGCTCGCTGCAGATGGACTTTACCTTACAACCAGACGACGCGACCTGGGTATCCGACGTGCGCACGCGTCTGGCGGGCGAACTTCGTGCATCCGTGCCAGCCGGTGGCGCTTTTGCCGAGACGGTTGCTGCGGTTCTTGAACGCGAACGCAACTGGATTCGGTGGAAGAACGAGGGCTGCCAGCCGTTCGAGATGCCCATCAGAGACGTCGGGATTGAAGAAGAGACGAAGGAGGCGAGGAAGAGAATGAAGGCCGACAGGGAAGGGCTGAAGGGTGCACCGCGCTACGGTAGTGCAGCTTTGAAGGATCTGTGGGAGAATGGGTTCAAGGAGTTGAGCCAGTTGGAGGTTATGATGCGGTCGTACGTCGCGTTCATCGAATTATGTGCGGAAGGCCAAGTACTCACTCTCTTGTAGCACCGATGACCTCCACGTCTACGCCAAAACGATCAAGAACCAAGACAAGCTGACAGACATGGCCAAAGCCCGCCTCCCACCTCCGCCCACCGACGGTTCGCCCGCGCCAAAGCTTCCCGCGCGTATAGCAGCGCAGATTGAGAACGCCGAGGCGAACAAGCTGAAGACGACATGGCTCGCGATGCGCGCCGCGCGTGGCACGCATTATGGGATGCTGCAGCATGCGGGAACGGGCGATGTTGTAGCGCTCGAGGCCGCCATTGATAAAGCTGAGGCGGACGAGAAAGCAAGGGCCGAGGCGGAAGATGTGGACATGAAGGGTGAAGACGACGGGGAGGTGAAGGATGAGGGAGGGGACGCAGTTGATGTTAGCGACGGTGGGGAAGTGAAGGAGGGCGATGAGGTCAAGGCGGAGGGTGCGACTGCGACTAGCCCGAAGGATGTGGAGATGACTGAGAGTGGGAAGGATGAGGCTAGTAGCGTGAAAGCGGAGGCAGGCGGCCAGGCGTAGACACTGCTTGGATACTGTCATTGCCGCGCTATCTTAACCTCGGCGCATATACAGAATTGCTCGGACACTAAACAGTCTAAACTTACTGCAGCTATGCACGCGCACGATTCACGCTTTCTATTATAAGACTGGGCGCCACTTGCTCGATGCAGATTCAGAAGCATAGCCCTTCCACGCGATAAGTATCTGAATAGCCTCGTGCCCTTACAGTCATGGGGCCTGAGGCGCCTGAGGCCTTATCGCATCCTAGGATGATGCATCCTCCCTCTCCCGCTCATCGCCCTTCGCTTACGATATACCGGATCGCGATGACCTCCACTAGCCCCGAACACGGAGAAGTGCCACCATCCGTCTTAGCTGGACGACACGCGAAGCCTGAAGAGACGTTCATGACTCTTTGGGCGGAAGCCATGCGCAAATTTCAACAGAGCGCCGATGTTGCTTCAACGCTGTGGGAGTCGGCATACAGTGGCCTGTCCCGTTGCACTAGCGCAGACGACGTTCTCAGGTCACTTGACGATACTATGCGCAAGGTGAAGACGTTCAACGCCGTCGATTCGAGCTGGAAGAGCGTCCGAAACAAGTACTTGAAGCCTGCCATCCAGGTGCTCCTACTCCTCAACGACGCAATTGCAGAGTTCGCCTCTCATTTTGTGCGTTACCTGGATTCTTTGAGTTGGTGTAGTCGCACTCACTTGAATGTTTGCAGCCTACTGTTCCCGGGGGAAAGGCCATCTTCGTAGCGTTCGGTGTACTGCTTCAGGTCCGTCGTCTGACTGTCGACGAATTATCATCATCCTAAAGCGGTGTTTAAGGCCACAAATGGGATCAGCGAGCGTTGCGATATACTTATCGGATTATTTGAACAGTTGAACTCCTTTCTCGAGCGCCTGTCTATCCGGCTTGTTACGCCCTCCGCTCTCGGTCCAGCATCCAAGACCATCGCTATAACCATACTTGCTCATCTTCTTGACATCTTCTTGATAGCGACGAAGCTTTTCTCGCAGCCTGCCTGGCGTACGCGACTGAGTGCGTGTTTATTTGCCTGCAGATCATCATTACTATCTCTTATAGGCTGCACCACAGCTCTTTACCGGCAAGCGCTTACCAAAGACAAGGAAATGGTCAATGCCCTCGATCGTCTGCGGGCTCTCACCGATCTGGAATTGCGAGCTATAGCCGCAGAGACACAGATCACAGTGGTAGACTCACATGCTACAATGAAAGAGATGCAAATCGTTGCTACGCAAGCAGCATCTGAGGTAGCGAGGATGTACCATGGTAGGCGACGACTGGCATCTCGAAGTTAGCTATGAACTGACGTGACTATGATGGTCAGATATCATGGATTTCATGCGCAGCGAGGTTTGTGTGCAAGAACGTTTTCTCGTTCTCAGCAGCTGACAACATCGAGCAGCATCAGCAGCGAACACAAATCGATGCAATCAGTGCGCTGTTTGATAGAATGTCTTCTTCCGAGCTGATTAGTATCGATGATGCAGGAATACTGGCAAAGCTCGAACAAGTTGAGGCCGCTGATATAAACGCTCAAAACTCAAACGGCTGTCTACAAGGCACACGTGTTAAGATCCTGGACGAACTCAGGGACTGGAGCCGCGACAATGGCTCTCCGCGAATCTTCTGGCTCAACGGGATGGCTGGCATTGGAAAGTCGGCCATTGCGCGCTCTTTTTGCCATGATCTGCATCGAGATGGACTACTCGGCGGAAGCTTCTTTTGTTCACGAAGGCGCTCTGCCGAAGAGGGCGATGCCTTGCGCATTATACCGTCATTGGCTGCATCGTTGGTTCTGCGTGACCCAGACTATAAACGAGAACTGCTGGTCGAGCTCAATAAGGAAACTTTCTCCAGACACTGGAACCTTGATATCCAGCTACAGCGCTTGCTGCATCACCCTTTTGCTCACGTCCAACCGTCCGCGCGGCCACTGCAGGTTCTTGTTATAGACGCTCTCGACGAATGCTCGGATGAGAGTGCCACTCGTGATCTTCTTTTGAATCTCGTCGACGTCGTCCAATGCCTTCCTGTGAAGTTCTTCTTGACATCACGGCCGGAGCCTCATATTCGCCAGCAGCTCGAGTACATGGACACCGCCATCGGACAAGTCTTAAGACTTCACGATATCGAGCGGGACATCGTTGAAGCTGACATACACCTTTACCTGACTCATGGACTTCGTGCTATAGGACGGACTCTGCCACGGACTTTCACTGATTGGCCACCGGAGGTGGAAATCCAAGCACTGACACGTCTATCTGGACGATTGTTTATCTATGCCTTTACTGCCATGACATACATTCGCAGGAATCCAGTTGAACGCCTACATAAGATCACTGGAGCCGAAGTCACCGCTGGACAAGTATTCACTCAGCCACTTGATGTCATATATAGGATCATTTTCTCGGAAGCCATGAATCCGGACGTATACGAGTCCGATGAGATCGATCTCACTCAGCGCGTGATATCTGTCATTATATCTCTCCACGAGCCATTGACAGTGCTTGCACTTGCTCAACTATTGCGCATACCCTCTCATCGTGTCAGAAGCTCTCTGGACAGGCTTTACGCGGTCATCTACATGCCCGTCCGAGATGATGTCGGCTTTCTATCAACATTCCATGCATCCTTCGGCGACTTTCTCACTACAGAAGGACGTGCACCAGAATATATGCACAGTTGTATACGTGGGCGTCATGCATATGTTGCCGATATGTGCCTCTCAATCTTGCAGTCGGATCGAATCTCTTTCAACGCATCGAACGCGATTACATCTTATAGATCCAATGATATTCAGGAGCTCAAGAAGCTAAACGATGGCGAGCAGTATGCGTGCCTCTACTGGTCGCATCATATCAAAGCTTCCCCCTACAAAGATTCTCAGCGTCTATTAACAGTACTCGGGGATTTCTTTGTGGGGCCGAAGTTCCTTTTCTGGCTCGAGGCTCTCGGCGCAAGCGGACTTCCCTATAGAGCTGATGATATCCTCCGAGAGATAGATCTTCGGCTTTCATATGTTGGTCCTTTGTATCCGTTCATCCAAGATGCAATTGTCTTCGCAGAGCTTTGTGGCCCTGTCTTAGAGAGGAGCATCCCTCATCTGTACCTATCCGCCCTTGCATGTTGCAACTATCCGCGGCCTTCAATGATCTGGCGATACTGCTCGCCATTCTTTCCCAATCTTGTCATACTTAAACCCCAGAACTCGTCTCCCAGCCTCTCATTTACTGCGGCACTTTTGTCAAATGCGAGACAAAGATACTCATTCACAGACCCTTCATTGAATACTGCATCCTCGATTCCCATATCTGCGGGCCGTATAAAATCTTATCCGTGTCGCTTGACAGAAGAAGGATGGATCGAGGATGAGTCTTATGATCCTCCGCACTTGCTGTTTTGGATAGCACCCCAGATGCGCACGGGACTGGATACCACGCGCGGGTCATTGGCCATGGCCACGTACGGGACATGTTCGCTCCATTTAAGCAACTTCACGCATGGAACACGTTGGACTGAATGTTACGGCGGCGAGCCTGCAACTATAGGGGAAGAATTACTTCTGAGGTTAGGGAAGTAGGGATACGGAAGGGAGTGGCACGATGGCAGATGAGTGTAATGATTATGATAGATGCGGTTGTGAAGAGAAGACGGGGGAAAAGGGAAGAAGGGAAAACTTTCAGGGGAGAGGGAATGGAGCGGGATTGGAGGAGCATTTGCGAAGACCTGACGCGGGCGAGGAGACGAAGTACGCACGACTAGGCTGACTTGAAGCACAAATGCACACTCCTCACGATGACCTATACAAGCCTCTTAACGGGCCCAGTGAGAGCGCCACGGACACGCAAACGAGATGATACTACGTCGCTGGCTGATGCTTTCTTCTTGCACCACACATTACTTACATGACACCGGTACTGGACAGAATACAGACCAGACACATAACCAAATCACACGCTGTGGCCACTACTATTGCGCCGAGGCTTCCAGCTTGATTCACTCCCGGGCTTATATGCGATGACACCGTAGGCATTGCGATAACATGGTATTTGGCCGATCAATCCGAGAACATGATAAGCAGTCAGTAAGGGAGCGTTTATCGTAGACCGAGCAATTCGAGAAAGGGGGACATTCGAGCGAAGTTGCACAAAACAATCATTTATGCGAAGGGTTGGCATGGAAGTACGTCGTGGCGATCTTGCCATGGTACCCCCCATTCGTGAGGTTCCCGATTACCATTCGGTTGTCCGATCTGCGCATGCAACTGAACTCAGCTTCGAAGCCCCAAATGCGAGAAAGAGGGAAAAACATACAATTGGAACGGCCGCACTTTAGCAGAACACTGCGTTGCGTTGATCGCGCTGTGGATACGTGTATCGTTGTTGAACACGTTAAGTTGCGGCTGCAGGCAGCTTGCGTTCGCCGGCAAGGCGCCCGCGCGTGCCTGATAGCTGTAGTACGCGTTGACTTGCGCGAAAGCTGCAGCAGCATTGCCCGTGGCATTATAGTCCGGAACGCAGGTTGAGGCGTTGAGCGCGGCGATCCACTTGAGGGAGAGCGACGTGTTGTGGTTGAGCGAGTGGCCAGACTCGTGGTCGAAGACGCTTTGCGAGCAGTTACCGTTGAAGATAGTGAAGCCACGATCCGTTCCCGCGCTGCAGTTTTGTGCGGAGACAGCGAGCGCGCTACCGACATAGGAGCGCACACCGGGCGGGACCTGGGCGAAGCGCGTAGCCATCGTCTTGATGCTGTTGCTGCCGGTTAGATACTGTGATGTCTCTCAGATGCGTGAGGAACATACCTCATTTGCGCGTCGGAGCAGCGGCAAAGGGTCCACGGCTCGGAGCAGTCACCGTATGTGACCTGGTACGCCTCGACGTTCGTATCGCACTTCGCGTCATTGGCGTGCGAGGTGCAAATGTCGGGCACGTCGATCGGGGTATATGTCAAACTCGGCACCGGCAGGTTGTTGAGTCCGATGAGCGGGTCATGCAAGCCGTTCGGGAAGAGCGCGGTCTTGCCAAGATCCGCAAGAGCGGGGGAGATGACGGCGAGAGCGAAAAGGAGCGACGAAGTAGAGATCATAGTAGGGATCGTCTTGGGTGGGAAGATAATAAGCGGAGAGGCAAGTGTCGATATGCTAAGAGATTGAGTGCAAGTCAAAAGGCAAGACCCTGTAGATGTCCGCTGGGAGCTGGCAGCCTTTATAACCTCGACGACTATCCCATACACTGACAGAAAGGGAAGTAGCGCATACTGAACGAGCCTCGTTCCGATGAAACCTTTCGCCACGTCAAGCCGACGTGCGCGCAACACTGAACTACGTTTCGCCAAGAACACCAAAATACCAAAGCCGACCGCAGAAAGTGTTCGTCTTGTTCAGAGTGACCCGCTGAATGTTTCGAGGGGTATATCACGTTGCCCAAATTGGTGATATAGACCCCCATGCGACGGTAGGGTAGTTAAACAGATAAGACGGGATGAGGACCAGTACGTTTCCAACAGCTGTCGGGAGGCTGCATGATACCGCCGCATATGATGCTACAGCACCCCTGATACCCTTCCCGAAAGTGAGTGGTCGCCAAGTGTCATGTAAGATGGTGTATACAGTATAGATCATCGATGCACATGCGGTGTCCAGCGAGGGCTTCAGTCGGAAAGTGCGGGTCATGAGTTTCATCACAGTTATAGTACATTGGATATGTCCTCGCCCGTCTGGCAACTACATCTCCTGAAGATATTCAGAGGTCGTGTTCGCGGAGAGCCAGGATATCAGCAAGGTCAAATTGTCGTCAGGCTAACGAAAGACGAGACAGATGAAGGCAGGAGGCAACCTGAGGCAACCGGCGCTCCACCTGCGTGGGAAGTAAGTTTCCCGAACCATGCGCACGCGCTGCCTGACTTGTCTCTGTCCCCGACCACTGCTATATGTATCTCCCTCTCTCTGCCATCTACGTGAGACGGATGCCCGCCCCTGGCATTTGAATACATTTGACTCGCCCGCGCCCAAAAAAATTGCGGTATAGCGGCGCAAACCAAGAGCGCCGAGGCGAACAAGTTTGAAGATGGCGTGGCTTGCGATGCGCGCCGCTCGTGGTGCACATTATGGGCTGTTATAGCATGCGTTTACGAGAGACTTTATTTCACCTGAGGCAGTGACTGTTAGGGCTGAGGCGGACGAGAAAGACAAGGCGGATGTGGATCTGAAGGGAGAGGGAGATGAGCACGCAGTGAAGGAGGACAGCAGTTCGGGTGCGGTGCATGTCGGCGACGGTGCGGATACAAAGGAGGGCGATGAAGACAAGATGGCGTGTAGCTGCGGCTATGCTGAATAATGTAGAAGCGCTTGAGGACGGTTAGCGATCCGCGCTGTGCGTTTGTCTGCTTCGGTTTAACGGTCGTCGTCTTGCATGACACAGCTACACGATGTCCCTTTTTGATTCAGTTCGCGACATGCCAGTGGAAGATCGAAGGCTACTACATAGTGTTCAAGCACCCTCCAACGCCTACGAGTGTGAATTACTTTAAGTTGCCCCGAAATGACAGGGCCGAATTAAGCCTCCGCACGCGGCATGCGTATAGCCTCATGAGTCATGCCCTACACTGCATCCTGGGACGACTGCCCTCGTCTCTTTCCTCTCAACCACGACGACGTCGCCTCCTCAAAACCCTCGTCTACAAAGTTGCTATCATGGCGTCAAGCTCTGACGAACCGCCTCATATGCCAGCGCCGAAGGAAACATTTCAGACTCTATGGGCCGAGGCTCTACGCAAGTTTCAGCAGAGCACGGATGTCCCATCGACGCGCTGGGACTCGCTTCTTCACCGCATGTCCGATTGCCACAACGAAGATGACGTGTGCGCTGTACTCGACGAAATCATGCAAAAGCTTGAACACTTCCGCGTCGGCGATCCGAAATGGAGTAAGATCCGGAATAAATACATGAAGCCAGCGATTCAGGTCCTTCTGCTGTTCAACGACGCGATAGCAGAGGTCGCGTCATCTTTCGTGCGTTACCGCGAACAAGATGTGCAAACTATGTCCTTACGTCGCTTTAGCCAACCGTTCCAGGTGGGAAGGCCATATTCGTAGGCTTTGCTGTGCTACTCGAGGTATGTCACATCACAGGAAGACAGGCTACTTCTCACCGGCCTTAGGCCAGTAAAGGCGTCGCTGAGCGTTGCGATGCCCTCATTGGACTTTTCGAAGAACTCAACGCCTTTCTCGAAAGTCTGCGCGTCCGGCTCAGTGCGCCGTCCAGCATCGGACCGTCTTCAAAAACCATCTCTATCATGATACTTACCCAGTTACTGAACATTTTTGTAATGGCGACGAACATTTTCTCGCCTTCAAAGTGGCGAATTCGACGAAGTGCGTCATTTCAAGATGGAATTGGAGGGGTGTCTGATCGCCCAGGCTGTAGCTTTGTTTCGGGATGCACTCGTCAAGGATACGACCTTGCAGGACGCTCTCAAGCGTCTACAGAAGCTGAGAGACCTTGAGACGAAGGCTACTGTTGCTGAAACGGGCGCGACAGTCTCCGAGCTCAAAGCCCTGGTCGGAAGGGTATCATCTGAGATTGCATCGATGAAACAAAGTATGCACCTCGGGGCTCCAATCTACCTGTCGCTTGCTCACGTGCGCCAATAAAACAGGGATCGAGGGCATATCTTATGTTAAGGTTCGTATCATGATCTTCCAAATAACATGCCTGTTCACGTACAGCAGCAGCAGCACCGCACGGAGAACGACATCTCCAGTAAGCACATCAACTCTGTGACTCATTCCGCGTCTCACAAACATCAATCTAGGGCTTCTGGATAAACTTGATCGCGTAGGACCGGCAGACATCGATGCACAGAATTCGAACGGCTGTTTAGCGGGTACGCGGGTTGACATATTGACCGACTTGATGAGCTGGAGCCGCGATACTAGTGCACCGCAGATTTACTGGCTTAACGGTATGGCCGGGACCGGCAAATCTGCCATCTCGCGCACTTTCTGTCGCGATCTACGTGAGGCGAACCTCCTCGGTGGTAGCTTCTTTTGCACTCGTAGGGGGACTCTGGAAGAAGCCGATGTGCGCCGTATCATACCATCCCTCGCTGTGTGCATGGCGTTGCGCGACATGCACTGCACCTTGGCCCTACTGGCTGAACTCGATGTTAATGCGTTCTCTCGTCATTGGAATCTTGACCTGCAAATCGAGCGCTTATTACGCCAACCTTTCTCCGGGATTGAGGCAGCCGACCGGCCCCTACCTGTACTGGTAGTGGATGCCCTAGATGAATGTTCTGATCAAGATCTTACCCGCGACTGGATAACGAAACTCGTTTTGGTGGCTCGAAAGCTGCCGGTCAAATTGTTTCTGACTTCCAGACCGGAACCCCACATACGGCAGCACCTTGAGCTCCTTGACCCTTCTCTCGGACAGGTACTCAGACTTCACGATGTGGAACAGGATATTGTGGGGGCTGATATCGGTCTGTTTCTGAGACACGGGTTAGAGAGTATGCGACCAGCAGTCTCGCAGGGCATCCCCGACTGGCCAATGAAATCTGATATCGACACATTGACACATCTCTCCGGGAAACTCTTCATTTACGCGTTTACTGCTCTCATGTATATTCGCAAGGACCCCATTGAGCGTCTTTCTAAGTTGACGGGTACTACTGTGATTGCTGGGCGAGCCATGACTCAGCCTTTGGATACTATATACGATTTGATTCTTAAAGAAGCTATGGATCCACGCGATTACGACGATGACGAGATCGAACGAACACGGCGCATGATCGCTATTATCATCTGTATTCGTGAACCAGTGACAGTTGCAGCACTAGCCGAGTTGCTGCAAGTGCCTTCCCATCGTATCAGGCAATCTCTGGATCGGCTTTATGCTGTCATCTACGTTCCTCTTCAAGACAACATCGGTCACCTATCGACCTTCCATGCTTCCTTCGGTGATTTTCTTACAATAAAAGGGCGTGCACCCGAATACATGAGGAGTTGCATGCATGACAGCCATATACGCCTTTCCCACGCGTGTCTTCTGCTTCTCCAATCTGACAAACTTCGCTTCAACATATCCAATGCGATCACATCATATCAGTCCGGCACCGTACAGAGTTGCGATATAGATGACGTTCTGCGCTATGCGGCCTTGTATTGGTCGAAACATATCCATGCCGCTTCTGTACTCGGCGGTGGGACAGTGGATCTATTGATTGTTCTTGAAAAGGTCCTCGTCGGACCGAAGTTTATGTTTTGGCTGGAGGTACTTTGTGCTGTGGACCGTAGCAGAGATGCATATGAAATTCTCAGTCATGCTCATGAATTGACGCAAGCCGGAAAACTGGAGAGCTTCATCAAAGATGCAATGGTATTCGTCCATGAATCCGAACCTGCCATCCGAAGGAGCAGTCCCCACATATATTTGTCAGCCCTCGCGTTATGCCCTCCATCCTCGGCTGTTTCTCTATACTGCATGCCCTACTTTACAGGTCTTGCAAAGCCGATTCGGCGCGTTCATCTTCCATCGGCGTCACCCGGCTCAAAGGCAACGGCAGCGACTTTTTCGTTAGACGGAAGCTGGCTCATCATCGGGTTCGAAGACGGCACAGTTCGGACATGGGACACACGGTCTGGTAAACTGATCACAGAGTCGCCGCAAAGGCTTCACATGCGACCCATCTCTCTTGTAGCGGTATCACCTAACAAGTGTCGGATCTTCGCCGTGTCCCATGCCAGTTTTGACCTTAGATTATCCACATGGGGCGTTGAGCCATCTATCGAGCTGGTGGAAACAATTTGCACCGAGGCTCATATTAACCTGTTTGCATTGTCTCCTGATGGTCTTCATGTAGCTTTTGGTCTAAATACGGCTTCAGTGCCCATCATGCCTCATGCGTCTGGTTATTCGAACTCTCCAAGTTATGAAGTGAGACTCTGGGATTTGACAAATGGTATCGAGTCATATCTCACCGGTCACAAGAGTCCTGTATTCTCCATTGCTTTCTCGCCTGATAGTCATTATATAGTCTCTGGTCACAGCGACGGAACTGTACGACTCTGGGATACCCACACACGGACATTGGTTCGCGGCCCCCTGGATGTGCCAGGTTGTCAATGTCAATCAACCATCTCTTCTATTACTCGGATGGCCTTCTCACCTGACAACCTTCGGTTCATGGTTTGCACATCTACAAACACATTGTCTATTTGGTGCACCAAAACTGGCAGCGTGGTATCCGTATATGGGCCTGGAAATTTTCGCCGTGAGTGCGGGAGCACCACTAATATCAACCAAGGATTTTCTTCCAGTTATTCTATGTCAGATGGCTTCCAAGTGATTTCGGTCGGTCAACACCGTGGCGCTCGCCTTTGGAATGCCCTGACCGACTTAGAAGCATATGCACCTCTGCGTCATAACGGACACAGCCTATTTAGCCTCGTGAGCGCGGTCTCGGCCGATAGTCATCAGCTTGTAACTTGTGCAGCTTATGATCGCACAATTCGCTTATGGTACTCAGACATAGGCCTTGCTAGTGATGATGTACGTCGCTACCCCTTTGGTTACAACAGTGCCTGTGAGTTGCAGAACACTCCTCCACGCTCTTCGAGCTCCTCTAGCTTAAGCTTGAAGTCCCCTACTCTCCGTTTGAATGAAGAGGCTGTCCGTTTGAACGAGGAGGGCTGGATCGGACCCTATGTTGCTGTGATTTACTGAGAGCCCGTGGAATCGCAAGCGACGCACACGACTATATACCGTTGGAATCGCATGCGATCGCAAGTCCAATTAAATATTGCTCGCAGGCCCGTTTTCGTACTGCAGGACTCGGGCAGCAGTTGTACACAGTAGTAGTACTGTACTGGTAGGAGCTGGCCCGTAGCTGGCCAAGGCTCAAAATGACTATTGGTACTGGTACTGGTAGGCGTGAGAATAGGTGGCCGAGGGTGGCCGAGCTGCCCCAGTGCTGCCCGAAGATGCTTCGGGTACTGGCTGAGCTGCCCGTACATGCCCGAAGCATGAATGGGGGACTAAAAAGCCTGCCCGGCCACTGCCCGAAAAGGTGTCGGGGATCTCAAAGGCTGGCCACATATGCCCGAGAGATGTTCGGGGAAGGTGGCGCATGCCCGAATGCTGCCCGAGGTTGATTGGGCCACCGTAACTGGTGCCCATACATGCCCGAAGCATGAGTGGGGGACTAAAATGCCTGCCCAGCTACTGCCCGAAAAGGTGTCGGGGATCTCACATGCTGGCCACATATGCCCGAGATATGCTTGGGGAAG